>OY720675.1:22558580-22823838 GCA_963170755.1 Amphimallon solstitiale | reverse complement strand
AGAGAGAGAGAGAGAGAGAGAGAGAGAGAGAGAGAGAGAGAGAGAGAGAGAGAGAGAGAGAGAGAGAGAGAGAGAGAGAGAGAGAGAGAGGGGGAGAGAGAGAGAGAGAGAGAGAGAGAGAGAGAGAGAGAGAGAGATTTTTTAAAAACCACTTTTTTGGTATCAGGGGACCTCAAAACGTGGACATCTGCAAAAATCTCGAGGTCGAAAATTTTCATCATCACAATACTTCCTTATACTACGTATAAGAAAGTAAAAAGAAACTTAAGTAATTTCCTAAAAGTTATTTATTAATATTGCTGCACAACACAATACACAATATACTAAAATAAGGAACAAAAAAGACAATACAAAAAACTATTTAGAATTTCGAAAATACAATCGCAGAAATATCAAAGCATCCAATGATTGACTTCTAAGCCTGCATCGTAGTGAACAAATTAGTGCTCTTATCTTTGTACATATAAAAAATTTGTCAACCGTATGGGGCATTTCAAACTGCGAACTTACTTTAGAATAAAGCCCCTACTAAAACGGTATATGTTGAACGGTCGTTAACAATGTATAACTTTACAGTGACAGACAATTATTAACACCTGAGTATATGGAACAATTAATGGTGATTCATTTTCATTTGAACTCTCAGTGAAAAGTCAGGATGTGTGATGTTTTATAAACCCTGCAATATCGCTTCTGAAGAAGATTTATTTACTGTTACTTGGTAAGTACTTGTTTCTTTATACGTATTTTGATTCGCGTGTGAAAAATATCTAATCGGGATTCGTGATATCCTCGATGCGTCCCTGGAATTGACTTACCCCAAAAATGGCTACGAACACCAGACTACGCCACCGTCGCCCGGAAACTATCACCAGGGGCGCTGAATATTTATAAATTTATATAATCTGCAGTTTAGTTGTAATTCAAGAGATTGAAACCTACAATTGGTATTCTAGTTAACGACAGATGACGCTCCTAAAAAATAATTATTTTATGTAATTTATTTCGGTACTGAATAAGTTAGTACATTTTTTTCTATTATTTGAAAATATTATAATTATTTTTATCTAATAATTGACAAAATTTTTTTTCTAAATATGGGATTCAAAATTTCATTTGATTCCTACCCATATGATCATAAGACTTAAGGTCTATAGTTGCTTGCAATCATTTCTGCACAAAAAGCTGTTACATCAACTAGGCACACAAAGGTACTCTTATCCCAGGAGCTCCTTCTTTAAGAAAGATTAATGTTTGGACAGTTTGGAGGAATATTATTATAAAATTGCAAGGTGGGAAAAGGATTGATTTTAGTGAACAAACTAGAAAATATCCTAATGTAAACATTTATATATAGCACAGATAATATACAGGCTGGCGCACCAAATTTCGTCGGTTGATATACGAAAAGTGGCAAAAGTCTTAACAATTTGCCACATTAGGGGCAGGTTTTAAAATAATTTTGAAATATACAGAGTGATTCAATAAAATGTCGCGTACCTAAGTTATGAAAATTTAAATGGAACACCTTGTATATTATGGCATATTTTGATACAATAGGCTAAATGAAGGCTACTTATTAATGTTATATTCCCTATATAACTTAACCTATTTTCGAAATATTTAACTATTTTTGAAAATGTAGATCAAAATTTAAGAGGCATTTCTGTCTTACATATTTGAGCGAATTATTTTAAATTGTATTTATTGTTTACTCAAAGCATCAGACTGCAAGATAAGTTAAAGTTGAAATCTAAAAATTATACAGGGTGTTTAAAAACAAAATTTTTGTTTACACTAACATTAAAGACAAATAACTTTTCCAACCCTACACATTGACACAACATCTGTGTTGTCTTCAAGAGTTCTAAAAAATGGGAATTTTCGTTACTGTAGTAGTGAAAATTATGTCTATTAACTAATCCGTTATTGTGGAATGATGACTCGTCTGTAAAAAGTACAAAATCCAAGAAATTTTTATCTTTACTAAACCTCTCTAGAACCCATATACAAAATACGAGTTGACGATCGTAATCTACTTCCAAAAGTGCTTGGTGTAATTGAATACAATACGGGAAAAAGTTGTGCCTTTTTATAATTCTTCCGACGCTCCGCCTGCTTAATTATTCCACTGGTTTCACTTATTTTTCGCTGACTTGTATGCAGCTTTTCTATAAGAGATTCGATAACAACAAAATCATTTTCTTCATTTCCCATAATTAGTTAGGTTTTAGTTTTTTTTTTCTGGTTTCTGATAACACTTGCAAGTAACTTTCTAATGACCGCCTATCAGGATGACGCGTGTTTTGAGCATAAACTCTTGATGCTAGCAAGCATTCCTAAATTACTAAAAAACAAAAAACTCTTATAGCTGAGACCATTATCTGACTAAAAACTTGAACAGCGAATTTAACACTCATTTTTTGAAAGGAACTGGGTGGTATAGATAGATAGATAGATAGATAGATTTATTTGTCACAAAGTACAATTGTCAAAAGAAAATATTCCTATATAAATCACAAAACAAGTGTAAAACATCAATAGTAACATATAAAACACAGTGTGTATAACTAAAATCAAAGGAACGAAAACGTAACATCCAGGAATTAAAATTTAAAGTTTAAAAATTCTTCTATGGAGTAAAAGGAATTTTCCATCAATATCTGCTTAACATGGTACTTGAAAAGTTTATAATTTTTACATCTTATTTCGTTCGGAAGCTTATTATAGAACTTGACAGCGTGGTAGTTGGTAGCCAGCTGACTCCTTTTCAAACGATGGAAAGGAGTAACGCAGTCGCCACGGTGTCGAGTATCGTAATTGTGTATATCGGCGTGTTTCTGTACAGAATCACTTCGATGAACGTGCAGCAAGCAACTCAGTACGAAAACACTCGGCAACATTAGAATATTATGTTTTTCAAACAAAGTTCTGCATGAGGATCGCGCAGGTACCCCGGCCAGCGCCCGTACCGCCTGCTTCTGCAGACGAAATATGATCCCAGCCACGGGCGACGCACCCCACGCCAGAATTCCGTATACGGCTCTGGAGTGAAAATTTGCAAAATATGCCACTCTGGCCGCATCATACGTAGCGACATACATTAGTCGCCGCACGGAATATACTGCCGACGCCAATTGTTTCCTCAGTGTGCCAATATGGCAGTCCCAACCCAGTTGAGAAGTAATACTAAGGCCCAGGAAGCGAGCCTCTTGTTGTTGGTTCATATCTCTCTTAGTAGTAAGACATAGTTGCTGAGTTTTACCACTATTTAACTGTAGACCATTACTTCTAAACCACTCTCCAGCCTCCGCAACAGCGTCCTCCATCTCCACCTCCAGGCTGGCGCGCTCCTTATCTTTCAGTAGGAGAGTCGTGTCATCCGCATACATGATCACTCTTGCCTCAGAAATGTTATATGCAAAATCATTCACATGTACCAGAAAAAGCAAGGGCCCCAAAATAGAACCCTGTGGCACTCCCCTAGCGACATGGACCGATTCTGAAACCTGGCCCCTCCACGACACAATTTGCCCGCGATCCTTAAGATATGATTCTATTAATTTATTGGCTATTCCCCTGATGCCATATGACTCCAGTTTTCTTAATAGCGTTGCATGTTCCACACAGTCAAATACTTTCCCCAGATCCAAACAAGACATCATCACCTCTTCTCCATCATCAAAAGCATCCGCCACATATTCTAACACCTCTACAATAGCTGTTGAGGTGGACCTATTTTCCATAAAGCCACGTTGGTGTAACTGAATGATATTGAACTTCCGAAAATATTCCGTTAATCGGGTTTTAATCATTGTCTCTAGGATCTTTAAAATTGCAGGTAGTATAGATATAGGTCTACAGTTGCTCATCAGCTCCGCGTTACCAGCCTTAAATATCGGAATGACCCTTCCCATCTTCAACTCAACAGGAAAACATCCAGACTCCAAGCACTTGTTAAATAATAGAGTAAGCGGAGCCACTAGATTTTGACTTAGGTCTTTCAAAAGTTGTACCGAGACACCATATACGTCTTTAGTGTTCTTCTTGTGCAGTTTCTGTATGATGGCCTGGACTTCCCCCTCTGTTGTTGGAGAAAGAAAAAACGACCGATCAGACGATTTTAATTTCCGCTGCAATAAGTCTTGAGCATCACGATTTGGACCCTCGAGATTCGCTACTGTCCTCTCCCCAATCGTCCCGAAGAATTCATTAATCTGGTTCGCATGGAATAGGGGCAAATGTCCTCCCAGTTCCGATCGTTTACTCGTGTGTTGTGTAATAATATTCCATATTGCCTTAGTTTTATTATGGGCACTCTGTATATGATCTGCAATACCTTTTCTCTTCTGCTGAATTACCCTCTCTGCATACTCTTTTTTTAGTCGCTGATATAATTCTGTAGTATCAGTATCATTGCGCACGTCTTTTATTACTGATAGAGCATCCAGTGTTCTCTTCATTTTTTGTAGATCGCACGTAAACCAAGTTAATGGCGATAATTTCATATTATTACCTACTTTAAGTTCTTTCTCAGGGATTGTGTCATCGAGAATTGCCATAAACTTTTCATGAAAAGCTGAAAAAGCTTTCTGAGAACAGTCGAAATTGTAAATAAAATTCCAGTTTGTCTCATTCAATCTCTGTGCAAACAGGTATGTATTCAACTCGTTTATCTCTCTCGTTTTTCTTACTTGTTTCATGTAATTCTCGTTTCTAACGATTTTTATTCTTACCACTTGTCCGTGATGGTCCGACATGTGTGGGTTGACAGTTAACTGATCAACTGTTTTCCCATTAGTAAACACATTATCAATGCAGGTCTCTGTCAATGTGGTCTTGCGCGATGGCTCGGAGAACACGGCATTCATTCCATAGGATAGAAATAAATCCAGGACGTCGTCTCTAGCTCTGGAATCAGCCAGAAAGTTTATATTATAATCCCCCGCAAAAATTATTTGGAAATGAGGAAACATACTCTCTATATACTGGAGTGCTAATTCCAATCTCTCCAAGAACACCTCTACCATGCCTGTAGGGGTCCGATATAATGATATTATAACGGTATTTATACTTTTTATAACCACTCCGGACATTTCTAGTTCACGCTCTATTGACAATTCTGCGAATTGATGTATCTCTTGCGTTTCAATAGTTTTATTTAATATTATAGCACAACCGCCATGTCTGTATATTTTTCTACAAAAAGCTGCACCGAGATAGAAATCCGACATAGCCAGACAGCCCATCGCTTCGTCAGTCAACCAATGTTCCGTCAGACAGATGATATCAATGTCAAACTCTCTAATTAATATATCTAGGCGTTCGATTTTGTGTGTAAGTGACTGTATATTGAAATTCAATATGGATAAAGTATTTTTATCGTGGCTAATTTCACAAAAACCAATTTGCTTGTCTTCTGATATATCACTTAAATATTCGTTGTCCGTCTTCCCACGTGTAAGAAAAAACGGTTAATTTTTGTACCAATTGGTCACAGTGCCGGACTTTTAATTACTTCTAATTGTTCGATGGGGACCGTCAGCTTGAAAGATGCGTATTTTTCCGGGTATTTGGAATTCATACTTTCACACTGTACATTTAATATATTCTGTGTCTCAATATGGCTTATTACGTCTTCTGCTTTAGTTCCAGGTTGTAGATTGTAAACATGTACATATCCATACCGAGCTGATGCTTTAAGAGTTGAATTAGCCGCAGTTCCGACTACAACTCCTCTATTTCTACCACGAATTACTTTTTTAAAACCGTATATTCGTATTTGTTATTTTTGTTAGTGCTCTGCTCTTCTTGTTTTTTTTTTGATCAATATTATAGGTCTCCTTTATGTTACTGAAAGAAATAATTTTATTATTCAAGACATAACCGCCATTTAGTAAATTATTTCGAAAACTCTTAAATAAATGAGTTGCAATTCTTTCACCGTTCCCCAATATCGTCATCTAGTGTCGGTTAGTTAAACTTAAAAGCTAATTTATAGCAAATCGTAATTTCATTTTTCCGGCAGACATGTGGTTCAAATATAAAATAATGGTAAATTCTAAATCGTAGGGTTCTCTATTTTCCTTAAATAAACTAAAACTGATGGGGTACAGTAAAGCCTATCTCATGGGCTCTTTGTTTCTTTCTCTGTGTCCCTAGTAATTACCACATAAACAGAGCAAGCTTAAAGTATGCAACCCGTAAAGTTTGCAACATTGTTACTATCCCCGCACCTCAGCAATCTGCAATTGATTTGTGGCTTACTTACTGTGACTATCTCTGACTGTATATCTTTCATATTATGGTACAATGGTATATTTTAATTTAATTTCCTTTTTACGTGCATTTTACTTAGTAAGTAATTGGTAACGTGATGTAATTTTAAAAAAGTAATTTCGAATATGTCAGCTTTCATCCTATCACGAGGAACGTGCCTCATAGATTTCTCATATTTTATTCCGGTATGTCACTTTTTATATAAAAAAATCATCTCGTTAGCTACTGATTAATATTCGAGACACATCGACCTAGATGCTCTAAGAGCGCAAATGAAATTTAACGATGTGAGGAGGAAGGTATTAACTTCCAGCGTCTAAACGTAATTTTCACATTTCGTTTGTCGATGTATTTTTACAAAGTAGAACCGAAAAAATTGTATTCTGTTTCTTTCAAAAAACATACGCCGCTTCCATTTTATAATATCTCATGCCTTTGTGTACGTTTTAGAATGCACAAAAGATTTTTTTATACGAGTATAGCAGTTTTATACCAATAAAAGTGTAGACGTGCAGAATAAGTTTATTAATATGTTATGATAGTACATATTGCTGTTAAGCTTGTGGAAGTTTATATTCACATAAATATATTTATATAGGCTGAGTCATTGGTAACCGCTTCTTCGATTGCTCTTTTCTGTTTTAAATAAAAGAAAAAACAATTAGTGGAAGATTCATGGTTTCTTAGGGCGCATATTTTCAGCTCTCATGCACATCCGGTTTCACCGGCAATGCATTAAGCTTAGTTTTTTTAAATGACACCCTATATGTTTTTTTATTTTCTAATACTGTCTTAAATTGCCTATTTAATTGATTTCCTTATTCAAAATTGTGGCAACCGTTTTTGAGTCATTAATTCTTTTTGGAAATCTTTGACCAAAACTCGTGTTCAGAAAAAAAATCATATTCGCATGGTTTTTAAATGTAAAAACATTAATTTCGGTGGTGCGGTAGCCAAAAAAATTCTGCATCATTTGGTATAAGTTGTATTCAATAATACCTCAAGGAACTTTGTTTTTTCAAAGCCTACTTCTGAAAATTTTCACTTACCAAAAACTTATTTTTTGTACCCTGTATTTTATTATGGCATTTTGTTTCTTTTTTTTATTCTCTTTCATGTTTTTTAACAATGTCCTACACCTATCTTTTGTAATTTCTGAGATAATCACTACAACAGCAAATAGCGGTTAAAAGAGAGCTGTTGAACAAATATTGCACAAAAATATTCGTTCAACCAATGGGAAGGCCCAACGCCCTGAGTTAACTGTCATACAAAGTCGGTAAACGTTTATGTCTAATTTATGAAAGCATATCTATTTGTTATTATCAAAATGAATTATTTTCATAAAGAGTTAATAGATATTATTTACATTTTGGGTGCACTTGAAAGAAATTCTTTGCTATCAGTCAGATTTTTAGCACAGCGCTACCCTGATAGAAGGCATCCGAAGCCAGAGGCCTTTGAAAGTGTCAAGGAACGGTTCGAGAGGACTGGAAGTATGAAATATAAAACAAAAGAGCGGACAAAACCAATAACTGGTGAAGACAATGAGTTTATGATACTTACGAGTATAGTCGAAGACTCCCATACTAATACTGGGAAAGTTAGTCGTCACTTAGATATAAGTCAAACTTCAGTATCCGGAATAATTAGGAAACATAAATTTCATCCATATCATAATAAATTAACACAGGAGTTAGATGAGGAAGATTTTTTCAGAATCTCTTACATTTTTGTCATTGGGCAGTAGATAAATTAGAAGAACAGCCTGAATTTCTCAATTTTTTGTTGTTTACCAACGGAGCCACCTTCTATTAAAGTGCATACGTTCATCGTCACAATTTTCATTTTTATGACACACAAAACTCCCACATTATAAGACCTGCAAACGTTCAGAATCGTTAGTCATTAAATGTTTGGGGGAAATAGTAGGTAGTTACATACTTGGACCTTATTTCTTTGACGGAAATGTTAATGGAGAAGAATATCTTCGTTTTCTATCAACAGATCTTCAAAACTTTTAGGAAAATTTTCCTGAAGATGTTATTGGTCATATGTGGCTCCAGCTCACTATAGTCATAAAGTTCACGAATATCTAAATCAAGATGGTCAATTTCAGAATAAATGGATTGGGCGGGGTGGTCCTGGACGATGTCCTGTAAGATCACCGGATTTGACCAAATTAGACTTCTTTTGTGAGAATACGTAAAAGATCTATTATGCCAAACGGTGCCTAGTACCAAACAGGACATAAAAATTAGAATTAGAAATGCGTTTACAAGAATCAGTCAAAACGTTTTACGTGACGTTAGTACTGTGGATAACAGAATACGCACGTGCATTGCACAGAATGGTGGTTATATTGAACATATTATTTGACGAAATTTGTTTCTCTTACTTTAGTTTGTTGTTGCTTTGGTTAATAATTATTTAGGTTATTTAAATGCGTTTTTATGTTTGTTTTGTTTTGCGTTATCATTTTATAATTTTGAAAAGCTGCAACTATCTATTCTGAAGAAGATTAACCAAATGAATGAATAGGGCAATCAGGAAAAGTATATTGAACAAAAAATAATACTGGAACTGAACATTTTTGGAATTACAAAAAAAAATTAGGCAACTGAAAATATAGTAGTCTGTAAAATTATGACTTTTGGAATAGGTGGGTTTAATCTTTACTCTGTTTGACATCGGATCATCCCATTGGTTAAACGAATATTTGGGTACATAGAACAACAACGCTCGTAGTTTTTTTATTTTACCGCTGAGTGCTCCTATAGTGATTATCTCAGAAATTACACAAAATAGGTATAGGAGATAGTTAACAAAAATTAAAGAGAATAAAAGCAGGAACAAAATGACATAATAAAACATAGGATGTTCCATTTTAAAAAAAATAGCTTTTGGTATTTGAAAATTTCCAAAAGTAGACTTTGAAAAAACAAAGTTTCTTGAGGTATTGTCTCATACCAAAGGATGCAGAATTTTCTTGGCTAAACGCACCACCAAAATTAATGTTTTTACGTTCAAAAACCGTGCAAATATGATTTTGTTTTGCTGAACACGTATTTTGATCAAAAATTTCAAAAACTTTTGGCTGAATTTTGAATAAGGTAAAACAGTTTAATAGGCAATTTAAGCCAGTACTAGAAAATACAAAAATATATAGTGTGAGTCATTTAAAAAAAACAACTTAATGCATTTCCGGTGCAACCGGAAGTGCATTTTTTTTTAGAATAGGCGCTCCAGGCAACCATCAATTTTCCGCCCATTGCTTTTTCTCTTATTTAAAATACAAAAAAGGAATCGAGGAAGCGGCTACTAATGACCCATCCTGTACATAGTATTATTGGCGCGTCTGTTAGTAATCGTGTAACTTCTGAACGACTTGACCGATTGAGGTTATATTTACAGTGTCTTTGTTTTGTCGAGACGATGGTTTAGTCAAGTTATTAACAAATTCTATATTTATGGAACCGAAATGACTCATATTCACAATATATGTTGGTTTAGTGCCAAAATAGAAAATTACAATATTTTGACCCGACAGGTGGCGCTGTCGTCGAGTTATTAATAAATTTTATGACTTTACCCAAATCTAGAGTGCCTTATAATGAGAGTGGTGACACAAGAAAAGAAATCAATGGGAACGAAATCTGCCATTATGGGGGTCAAATAATATAATAACCTATAATTTCGTGCATAAGTAAACAATATCATTGAACTAACATTACAAACGCAAGTATATTAGATTTATTGAAAGAATACCAAAGCATATGGTATGTATAAAAGAAAAATATGCGGTGAGAGGATTACAGAAAAGGCGAAGTATATTTAGTATTCTAGCATGCTGATTTTAAGCAAATCAGATATTTAAGTACATTTGTTTATTTATAATATAGTACGATATATAAAACTAAAACGGAATTCATAATTATACAGATAAGGAACATGATTTAAGTGCAATGATAGGATGTTTTAAGCATGCACAGGGATTGTTAATGTGGGTACATTGGAGAATATTTTGCATTCATGATTGCTGTTATTGGAAAAAGCTTCAACTCTTAGAAATGGAAGCAAGTACTCTTGATGCATAACATGACAACCATTCGGCAAAGTGCAAGAACCTCAAAATATACATAAATATCACAAATTATGTAGAAGAGTTCGTGTTTTGTACACTGGATAAAATATCATATATATAACTTAAAACACAGAATATTACATTTCTGGCTTAGGCATTAAAATGGTAGAAAACTACGTTCAAAATGTATATGATGCATGTTTGAAAATAATGCATGCAAAATATTAGAAATAATATATAAATGTTGCAAAAGCATTCAGCAAAGAGATATAAAATTTGATTTAATAATAAATTTTTATGATCAGATAAAATGAGTACATAAAGAAAGTGCCATTCCGTCGATTTCAATAAAGGAATTATGGAAGACATTGAAGAGAATTATGGATTACAGCTTTAATAATAATAATAATAATAATAGCTATTTATACAGCAATACACACAGTGTTGAACATGTCAAAAAAAACACATCAACGCAAATAACACAATAAAACAGATTCAGATTCATAGGCATCAAAATCTTTAATTAAAATACGCATCTATTCTCGAGAAAGCTTCTTTGATGAGTATCTCAAACAATGCAGTTTTTGCGTTTTTTGAATTAATATTTTATGTGAAGCCCGTTAACGTAAGTATTTGTTTTACTCTTATCGAAAATCAGTTTTTTGCCAATGTTTTGCAAGTCATGCTTTTTAGACAGATACGTTACGAGTATGAAAGTATTTTGAACTTAATTTTCAATACATTTTGTATAAAAAATATTTCAAAATTCGGACACGGAAGTAACACTTTTACTTTTATCAAATAGCGATTTTTTGCAAATATGTCGTAAATTATGTATTGTACATATATTTATCAAGAGTACAAAAGTACTTAGAACTTGATTTGCAATGTCTTTTGTATATATGAAATTTCAAAATTCAGACCGGAAGTTACACTTTTATTCCTATCGAGTAGCACTTTTTTTCGAATATCTTGCAAAGTATGCATTCTATAGAAATTATTAAGAGATTAGAAGTATTTATAATAGCATTTTGAATAATGTTTGTATAATAAAAATCTATAATTTGAAACGCTCATATGTATAAGAAAGTCGTGTGGTGGCCACACCTCATTTTTTTGATATATCGTCCTGCAATAGTGCGCTAGGCTTCCATAGCTCCTTTACGAAGTAAGTTAGGAATTTCACATATACCATAAGACCGCGTGCGTCTGCATTATCGCGATACCTGTAGAGTAAGCGAAACAGATAGAGATGTCTGTGTATTACAACAGAGCTAGTATTTCGCATTTGCCTATGATGCACTCACATTTGTCCAAAAAATCAACATTTGTACGGTGTAGTCGGGCAGTCGCATTCGCCGTCGCTTCCACATATGGGCGTCAGTTCGAGTTTTATTATTGCTTAAGAATAAAATTTTTTTAGCTAATTACAGGTTAATTGCAATGTTGAATTACAATTTTGTTTTAAGAAGTAAATATTTTATGTTTCAGTATTTTATTATAGTTGATTTTTTAGATTATAATATTTGTTGAAAAATATTATTTTAGTTAAGCAGTTTTTTTTATTTTAAAGTCTAGGAGTTATTAATTATTTTTATTTGCTCTTTTATGTTGTTTATGAAGCTGTGATGAGTTACTTCACTGACATATTATCAGTGATTATCTGATGCTTCAAACAACTACAAATAATTACTTACAACGGGAACGCAATACCTATTACACTGCTTTTCACATGATTTGCCTACGAATACATTTATACGTATAACTTATACGCCCGCTGTCGGTGTGGCAATTCAAGTTGGCACGCCCATTTATAGTCGACCAGTAGTTACTAATACATGCATCGCGCTATGAACGGCGGCCACACGGTATATATTTCTTGCACCTTATTATTTTGTATTTTCAACATGTCTAGCATGCTATTGTATTTTACTGGACAATAATATTCTATTCTATTCTACAGATATGAGCGTACGCATTTCTAAAATAAAACAAGGTAAAATTCAAGATAATGGTAGAAACAAATAGCGAAATAAAGAGCTGTAAGAACCCTTCTCAAAAGAGAAAACCTCACTTCGCCGTACACCGTTACTTTTAGAAACTACCAACCCTAAGCTTTTAGTATTTCATTTTCTCTAGATGTTGTGAAAGGTCTGCCTGTCTTTAGTGAACGTGAGAAGTCCGGTGATAGTTAAAAAAGCTATTTCAGCAACAACAAAAAATACCGGTGGATGTACACATAAGAAAAAATAAATCGTTTGATGAACATAACAGTTGTTATCTCTATTATGGCTTTTTACTAGAGTAAACAAAAACATCATTAAATGTGGAGCAATCGGGTAATATCATAAACAGATCAATAAATCGCAATATACGATGTAAGAGATTACATTTAGTCCTTCTAAAATTATCTCTTTATTATCAAGAGAGCGTATTAAATTAGCATATAGTTTATAGAATTATCAGAAAACGTGAAAAAAGCGAGTCTCATCTTAAAAACAAGAAATAGTTATTTACGAACCAAGTGCGGGAAAACATATTTCGCGAATGAGTGGCTATTTTTATGGACACGAATTTGCGAAATGTTTCACGCACGAAGTTTGTACAATATTTTTTGTACGAATACTTAAATAATACCTACTGTTAAATACATTATCATTTATGCCACTACAAATTTGTTCATATTAATTCAAAAATTTTGAGTTGGCAGTACTTATTATTTGAATTGATATTTAATATTTACTTCCCGCACCCAAATGAATGCGTAAAACTGTATGTTATGTGATATGAGTACAAAATAGTTATTTACGAACCAAGTGCGGGAAGACTATTTTCCCGCATGAGCGCACATTGTAAGCACGAGCGACCGCAGGAAGCGAGTGCTTTTAATTGCGCGAATGCGTGGAAGATGTCTTCACGCAAGTGGTTTGTACAATATTGTTGTACGAACATTAAATTAAAGAAATATTATTGATTAATGTCATTAGTATCATTCCTAACCTAACATAGATTACCTAATTAATTTAAGCATTTCATGTACTATTACTCACCTTTCCCTAAAATTAAGTTATTATATTCTTACACATGGCAAACATGAGGTATTTATTCTTATATTTATAAATTTATCGTACATTTATTGCGTTTTTTGGTTTAAATGCAAACAATTCCGAACTGCCAATATGAATGTCGATGTGGTTCAAATAGATGGCGCTTGAATCTTGCGTAAAATGTCGTTTAAAATGTCGTCAAATAGATGGCGCCACAATTTGTATGGAAGAATTTTAAATTATTACTCCTATTTCCCCAACTTTTAGTGAAGAATAGTTGAGGGAAGTAGTATTTTATAGACTAAATTTTATTACTACCAAGTTAGATTTTTTTTAAATGTCCCAAAGTGTCAGTGTTTTTTCAATATTTACAGTCGCCTCGACAGGAAAAACATATTTCCCAGTCGAGCTACACATGCGCCCAATTTTCACTTTACAGGCGGTGAGTACAAAAATGAGATTAAATCGAGCTCCTCCTGTGTAAGATCGAAAAAAAATAATTTTCTTTTATTAAAATCAATTAAGAGATTGTTTTGAATAGGTGTTTCTAAAATGTGTTCATAATCTTCTCTAAATATGCAGAAGCGAAATAATAGCTAATGCTAAATTAGCGATATGTTTTATTACTAACATTGAGTTTTTCAGTTTTCATTTTTTTACATTGACCCTACAAAATAAAAGAAAAAAATGAGGTGTGGCCACCACACGACTTTCTTATACGTATAAGCGTTTCAAATTATAGAAATTTAAGAATTCTTTTTACAAAAATTATTCAAAATCCTATTCTAAGTACTTCTATTCTCTTAATAAATCTCTATAGAATGCATACTTTGCAAGATATTATCAAAAAAGTGCTCCTCGCTAAGAGTAAAAGTGCTACTTCCGGTCCGAATTTTAAAATTTCATATATACAAAAAATATTGCAAATCCAGTTTTAAATACTTTTGTACTCTTGATAAATATATATAGAATGCATAACTTACGACATATTGCAAAAAATCGCTATTCGATAAGAGTAAAAGTAGCACTTCCGGTCTGAATTTTGAAATTTTTTTTATACAAAAGATATTGAATATTATGTTTTAAATACTTTTACACCCGTAACGTACTTGTCTAAAAAGCATGATTTGCGAAATATTCGCAAAAAACTGATTTTCGATAAGAGTAAAAGACCTACTTCCGGTAGGAATTTCGAAAAACTTTTTAAATAAAATTATTCTCAATTTTAATTTTAAGTACATATGAATTCTTTATAAATTTGTTTAAACTTAGTAGTTGACGAAATATTGGCAAAATTCGATTTTTTCGCTGAAGTAAACTGCTACTTCCGGTCTAACGATTTTACTGAAAAACTAATCAGATCTCAAGAGGGAGATTATACACGTAAATACAAAATTTGGAATTGATATCTACTGCGGTTTGACCGCTATCGTGGTCACACACACACACAGAGAGAGACACACAGACACACACACACACACACAGAGAGAGAGAGAGAGACACAGACATTTTTTAAAAACCACTTTTTCGGTATCAGGGGACTTCAAAACGTGGACATCTGCAAAAATCTCGAGGTCGAAAATTTTCATCATCACAATACTTCCTTATACTACGTATAAGAAAGTAAAAACTCTATAGAAGTTTAGATGAAAATTATATTTTTTCAGATCCTACCAGATCTTTGAAAAAGTTCTATGCAAAACCATCTTTACAAGAACTTTTGCCTCGAGTTTCAATACTACTAGGTTGGTAAAACTCGTGATTTGTACCTAGAAATAACTAGACTCTATTTCATCCTGAGGCGCACCGCTTAGGGCGGCTTATGCACTTAACCAGTGAAACTTATTCATGGTTCTGTTTTCTATTGACACTAAATTCATTTACTGGAATTTTGGAAAGCACAGCATCAATTTTGACTAAAGTCACGGAAAATGACGAAGCCGAACAAAGAACCATAGAAATAATAATAGTGATGTCATCAAAATGGGTTCTCAGTTTGACGATGTTGAAAATAATATTCATCAAGATGATGCAAATGAAGACGATGAGTTTAGCAGCTATAGTGATTTACCATTATCTCGTTTTGGTAGTGGCCCAATGGCAAAATATCAACGCAGTGAAACGGTAATACCATTTAGCAATACTATTGAACCCACAAATATACCAAATGTAGACATGCATGTTGAAGTTTTTCCTGGTAAATTTATTCGACACAATTACTTTCCAAACCAAATTATATGCAACTCAACGAGATGGTGGAGTTGTTGACTTTACACCAATTACAAAATCTGAACTGAAATTTTTTCAGGGATTAAATATATTGATGGAGAAACTGAATTGGAGACTGCAGCTTGATACTTTATACTCAAAAAACGCTTACACCACACCTGTACACAGAAAGCTAGATACGCATTTCGACAACTATGTTGTCATCATCAGTAAACTGATTAATAAAAACCGCGTTACCTGTATGTATATAGAGTCCCGAAATAGATTCACCATGATTTTTGGACAACTACGCTTCAATGATAATATTTTTTAAAAGAAAATGGGGATACTCGATTACGACTAGTTTTTCAAAACTAGGCTAGTAGTGAGTGGATGACTGAAAACTTTTACCGTGACTTAAATTTACATAAATGTACTTTATCCACTTCCACATAATGATTTTATTATTTGACATCGAAGTTGAACGGTTGTTTTTAGACGAAAATGGATAACATTTTTAACACATTATGCAGCTTTATTTAAATTTTGATTATGATTTCGATATTAAATGAATTATTTGTTTCATTTTACTTTCTTATACGTAGTACGAGTACATATAAGCAAGTATTGTGATGATGAAAATTTTCGACCTCGAGATTTTTGCAGATGTCCACGTTTTGAAGTCCCCTGATACCAAAAAAAGTGGTTTTTAAAAAATGTCTCTCCCTCCCTCCCTCTCTCTCTCTCTCTCCCTCTCTCTCTCTCTCCCGCCCTCTCTCTCTCCCTCTCTCTCTCTCTCTCTATCTCTCTCTCTCTCTCTCACTCTCTCTCTCTCTGTGTGTGACCACGATAGCGGTGAAACCGCTACAGGTATCAATTCCAAATTTTGTATTTACGAATATAATCTCCCTCTTGAGATCTGATTAGATTTTCAGTAAAATCGGCAGACCGGAAGTAGTAGTTTACTTATGTGAAAAAATTAAATTTTGCCCATATTTTGTCAACTAGCAAAGTTTAAACAAATTTATAAAGAATTCATATGGACTCAAAATTAAATTTGAGAAGAATTTTATTAAAAAAGTTTTTCGAAATTCCTACCGGAAGTAGGACTTTTACTGTTATCGAAAATCAGTTTTTTGCGAATATTTCGCAAGTCATGCTTTTTGGCATTCATATATATTTGTCAAGAGTACAAAAGTATTTAGAGCTAGATTTGGAATATTTTTTGTATAAATCAAATTTTGAAATTCGAACCGGAAGTGGCACTTCTACTCTTAGCGAGTAGCACTTTTTTTCAAATATCACGCAAAGTATGCATTCGATAGAGATTTATTAAAAGAAACGAAGTATTTAGAAAATAATTTTGAATATTTATTGTATAAGGAAATTCTTAAAATTTGGACTTACAGGTTTATTTTTCGGATTATTTTTCTATGATAAAAGTACCTATTTAAAACAATTCAGAACAACTTATGTATAATTTGAAACGCTTATAAGTATAAGAAAGGCGTGTGGTGGCCACACCTCATTTTTTGTAGCAGTATCATTTCGATGCTATAAACCTTGTTTACAATGAAAATGCCAAATTGTAAATGTAAGTGGGCTAAATAAAGTACAATTAAATTTTCAAAGCCCACTCCAATTATATTTTTTTTCGATGGCATGTTATAAGTTTTCAATAAAAATTGCATACAAATAATCCGTCTCAATTTGGAGCTAAAAAGATTAAATGAATAATAAATAAATTCGCTACAAGTTTGATACCTTCCAAATCAAAAATAAATATTTGTTTTAGAAATAAAAATATATAGTCAAGTTTTAATGGTATATTTGCTTAAGAATAATTTTTCTGTTCTTCAATTTTGAAATCTAATCAATGATTATTGAGCAGCGACACTTTCATTTGACTTTCTTATACGGAGTATAAGGAAGTATTGTGATGATGAAAATTTTCGTCTTCGAGATTTTTGCAGATGTCCACGTTTTGAAGTCTCCTGATACCGAAAAAGTGGTTTTTAAAAAATGTCCCTCCCTCTCTCTCTGTGTGTGTGTCAGTGTGTGTGTGACCACGATAGCTGTTATACGGCCATAGCTATCAAGCCCAAATTTTGTATTTACGAGTATAATCTTCCTCTTGAGATCTGATTAGATTTTCAGCAAAAGCGGTAGAACAGAAGTAGTGTTTACTTCCGTGAAAATATCAAATTTTGCCAATATTTCGTCAACTACTAAATTTAAACAAATTTATAAAGAATTCAAATATACTCAAAATTATATTTGAGAAGAATTTTATTAAAAAAGTTTTACGAAATTCCTACCGGAAGTAGGTCTTTTACTCCTATCAAAAATAATTTTTTTTCGAATATCTCGCAAGTATAAAAGTATTTAAAACATAAGTTTCAATATCTTTTGTATAAAAAAAATTCAAAATTCGGACCGGAAGTAACACTTTTACTCTTAGCGAGTAGCAATTGCAAGGTATGCGCTCTACAGTGATTTATTAAGGGAATAGAAGTACTTAGAATAGGATTCTGAATAATATTTTTATAAGAAAAATCCCAAAATTGTATACTTTGAAACATTCATACGTATAAGAAAGTCGTGTGGTGGCCATACCTCATTAGTATTCTAAATGTCGGTATATACATGTTAACTGGTTAAATAAAAATGTTCGACTACAAATGCACGTTTTTTTAAAAATTTTATCACGTATAGTTAATATTATTATTATTAACATTATTATTATTAATAATTTTTTTATTAGTTGTTGCGTGCCCTGTAAATATTTACCATTTTAAGGTCGCATTGACAGACTTTGATATTATAACTCATGAATGTTTAAGTACTTATTTTAAGAATTTTTAAAAGGCATCTGCTTTCAAATTAAAAAAAAAATTGTAGCAGTAAATTTATAGGCTATCAAATAATATATCGCGTGATTGCTATTTCAATTAAAAATGGACAAGATTGATGCGATTGGTGTTGAAATAATTAAAACAATTATTTATTGAACAAATCTAACAGGATGGATTTTTTTTGACAAATACTGTATAAAAATAAGAAATTGCAAGACAAATAATAACGATCTTGATAATAATACGTAAACGGTTCAAGACAAGACTTTGTCTCTGAAAAATACTGTGTTTTGTGTAATTAGAGATCCAATTATTGACTGTGATGCATTTTGCTGCGAACATTTGCTGCAGTATCTGGTCTCTTGAACTTCCATTGATCTTTACAAACTAAAACCTTTCTTATTTTGTTCTTATTTTCTTATTCGAGTACAAAGACTAGAAGTAGTTTAAAAGCGTTCTAGTTCGCGAAGAGAAATTGCATTTAGTACATGGCGTGGGTGCGCATTTTGCAGAAAATACAGACCGATCAGATAATGGGGATTTAATGTTAACTAAAAGTAACAGACATAAAATAATGCGATTAAGAAATTAATTGCATAATAAATATCGTGTAATCAAGAAGATATGCAGGCTTTTACTAATTTTAAAAATGTTCTTTCTAGAAGGTCGTATAGTAAAGAAAATATTGTGACAATTTGAAATGATTAATCTAAAGAAAATATACAAGTAAAAATTGAAATAAATTCAAATTGAGTTCAAAACAGTTTTATTCAATTTACTACAATTGTTTCACCCTACTAGGGCTTCATCAGGTGATGAATATTATAATAAATAAATTATACTATAATACTACTATATTATAATATAGTACAAAATATACTATATTAGAATATTATAATATTCATCACCTGATGAAGCCCTAGTAGGGTGAAACAATTGTAGTAAATTGAATAAAACTGTTTTGAACTCAATTTGAATTTATTTCAATTTTTACTTGTAAATTATGGAGTTTCAACACGTATCTCCGTCTTCAATCAATTATTTAAAGAAAATATCCTTAAGGAAAAATGTGTTCCAAGATTATTTTGATTTTAATAATTATAATAATATTGTCTTTATCATCAAACGGTATGCATGCAGAATAAGAACTGGTACCTGAGGTCGTGAAAATAGAAAGTTAAGTGATAAAAAGTTTTGCAGTTTTGGATTTTAGGCATGGTGTATGGTAACTATTATTTGAAATTGGAGTGTTCTAATTTGGCGCGTATCGACGTGCGTCAGTACAAGTATTTTTGTATTAAGTTTTTATGTTTTTGATAGATAACTCTTTGATAGTGCATGCTGCAAATGAAATACTCTTGCCTTTATTGTAGACTACAAAAGTCGCTTCATTTTACTTTAATTCTCATAGCTGCCGAAGAAAGTAGCTTTAATTGCATTTTTTTTTCAAAAGTTACAAAAAGAATGAGAAACACTTTATTTTAAAACAATTATTCCACTGACATCTGGCAACTGATGATCTTCAAGTACGATTCACAAGAGATTCTACTTCTTCAGGCATATAGTGGGTGTGACACTATACTGACCCCATTTGGACATGAAAAAACCAAATTGTACAAGTATTGTTAATCGTAAAAGTAATAAAACAGTAGTTAAATTTGCATATACGTATTAAATGTGCAAAGTGTTATATCTTTTGCGATAAAGATTCTGTGCTCCATTTGGCAGAGCAAGCCGATTCTTCACGTCTTGTTCGTGAACAAAGAAGATTTCGCTGATGATAAACAGCGTAGAAGAAAGAAGACAAAAAGAAGTCTTAATATACCTAAGGTATTATTTAAATGATAAAAACTTATTGTATGTGAACGTACTTTGATAATAAATAATTAAAGATTATAAGTCAATTTTCAAACAGAGACGAACGAAGTAGATATATTTATATGAGTAAAATAAATATAATTGTTAAATAAATATCGTCTCCGTAATATAAAGTATAATGTAACTTAATCTGTCTCAGCATTGTGGTATACAGCATGTGTCAATTTTCATTAGCCATAGGCGATTAATTCATGCAATACGTGACAACATGGCACCCCTACTTTCCTCTCCAATGCGCGCGCGACCGATTCAAGCTCAAGTTATAGCAGTGACTGTTGGACCACTGACTTGGGTGTGTGTAATGCGTTCAGAAATAATATTTACGCGTTGCAAGGATTTGTTTTTCTTTTTCCTTTCAGTAAATGTAGAGAATTATTAAGCTACGTTCACGCTGCATGACACAAACAAAAGCGTAATTCCAATAAAATTAAAAATAAGGTAAATAAAAAAGGATTCTGAAAATAATAATAAACTACTAGATCAGGAGATCGCGGCGGCCATTTGATGTTTCCCGTTCCAGTAATAAGACGGCTTTTATTGCAGACTAGATCGCAACGTGTTCGCAGCTAAAGATTGAATGTAAAATCTGGTGGGAAGATCGGAGAAAATCGTTGTAATGTCGGTTGTTGCCGGGATTGGTGACGGACAGTAGGGGTGACACACGTTGCCATGTATTATTTGTATACGTATAAATCGCACGTAAACGTTGAATCCCTATACCCAATGAAAATTGACACATACGGTATGTATATAATCATACATAAATCTTGTATGTAGCATACGTTGTAATTTCTGGCGTCTGTTGTTTACGTTTAGATATAACGAATGGTATACGTAAATTTTCTTCAATACAATCTTTATAAAAGTGTATTTAACCTGTCTATTAATGTGTTTTGATTCTTTTTATATTAAGAGCAGTATATTGTGTGAGATTTTATTTTTTATTGTTTGTAAAAATATATAAAATTCATTGATTTTGAACATAATTATTATTTATTTTATAAAATGGATTTTTATTTTTATCAACACTAAATAATGTTTCAACCTTTTAATTAATCATCTCTTATTAATATGAATCGCCATGGAGAGCCCGAACTGAGCAAATTTTACATTTTATTTTAGAATTTAACGTTACATTAAATTTATTAATTTCATTTTAAAGTTGTACCTTTACATTATGGCTTCCAACTTTGGGGCAACTTAAGTTGTACCTTTACATTATTGGCGCAGCAACGTGGCGCAGCAGCGTGGCGCATAATCCTATATTATTATTACTAATTTGGTTCCAAATACAAGGGGGTTCCTTTACATTATGGCGGCCAACATGGGGCATTTTAAGGTGATACCTTTAGATTATGACTCTCAATTTTAATTGCATTTTAAGGTTATACCCTTAGATATATGGCGCAGCAATGTGGTGCATAATCCTATATTATTATTATTAATTTAGTTCCAAATACAAGGAGGTTCCTTTACATTATGGCGGCCAACGTGGGGCATTTTAAGGGGGTCCTATACATTGTGGCGCCCAACGTGGGGCATTTTAAGGTGGTACCTTTACATTATGACTCTCAATTTTAATTGCATTTTAAGGTTATACCTTTAGATATATGGCGCAGCAATGTGGTGCATAATCCTAGCATATTATTATTATTAATTTAAGTTTCAAATACTAGTTCCACTGCATTATGGCTTCCAACTTTGGGGCATTTTAATTTAATGTACCTTTACATTATGGCTTCCAACTTTGGGGCATTTTAAGGTTATACCATTACATTATGGTGCCCAACTTTTATTCATTTTAAGGGGTTTCCTATACAGGTTCATCAGAGATTATATTTCTTCAGGCACATATTGGGTGTGACACTATATTGACCCCATTTGGACATGGAAAAACCAAATTCTGCAACGCTCTTCAAAAGCACTTTCATTTAGTTGAAGTACTAAGTATATTCAGAGAGTCCGGAGCTACTTCTAACTAAATTGAAAATAAATGTTCACACTTTGGACGATCTACAATCAACTTTTTCAAAAGTATGTTACTAAAAGCACATTTTACTTTTCCAGACTACCACCAAATCAAAATGCAATCTCTTTGCATTGGGGCCAGACAACAGATAGGAGAGGGTTAAATCCAATTAAAACTATAAAAACAAGACACCAGGTTCGTTGCTGCAGACTATTTTTTGCCAATCTAAGAGAAGGTGTACTAAAGCCTATAGCTGCAGAAAGACCTAGTTTGGATTGCTCTTTTGATTGATAGGTGCCAGTGTGGCAGAAATGAAGTTTATAGAAATTACAAAGAAATCGTTAGTTCAAGCTAGTAATATATCGGTTTTGATTAAGACCTTAAGCAGACTTATATTTAATTAAGAAAGTCATATTACTAAATTACATAACATTTGTTTTGTAAAAACAAGAATTATTTATCTTTGCTATTGGTTCCTGTCAACCTTTATTTGACATATAATGTTTTGACTTGTTATTTTGGACTAAACTAAAGGTTTTATAGATGTTTATTTGGATTTTCTATGCAGTAAATTATATTATTTATGTATATTGTATTAATGTATGTATGTATAATATATTAAACAATACTAATCTAAAATGCCGTCTTGACTTGGTGGCTTCATTGACAATGATAACAATGAAAGTAGAAATAAAAACTTCAAAAATAATTTCTGTCTTAAAAGACTAGATCAGATCAGAATATTTTTACATTTAGCAACTTTTTCTACAAGCAAACATTTGGAACGATCATGGATAACCCACTATCCCCTTTCCTTGCTAATCTTTTTCTAAATTATTTTGAATCCTTAATTGATTTACAGGCATGTATTTGTGTTGAAAATACTATCCATAAGCTTGGGAATGCATTTGGATGGGATTGACATCAGCCTAAAATCAATGTTTTAATTTAAGAGCGATCATATTTTTTTTTCTTGTAACAATACCTGCTGTGTCCTCATTGGGATAAATTTTTGTATGTAGACAAATAATTGAATCCAACACGTAGGAACACATTACATTTTTGTTTGACTATCATACATGGATTTAAATTTAAGTTAGTAGAACTTATACGACGTCTCCCAAAATTCGCGGAATACCTGGATGGTACGTTATTATGTGAGGACTAAAGATCATGAGAAAAGTATGGATAAAATTCCATCGCTGTTAATTTCAAAGAAATTAATATTCAAAGTTAACACCTTAGATGTCGTTTGTCTAAATTACTATAAAACATTTTAAAGATTGGTTTTGATATAGTCAGTGTGATAACAATTTTGAACAACTATAACCAGGTTTGTAATTAATCACTTTTCTAATTACATCATTACCAGAAAATCAATTTACGCTAATTTTACCTGAAAAAACATATGGCAACGTTATCTTATTTTAATTCATTATTCTCTCTTATTCCCATGGATACTACTACTTCAAACCGTAGTGTGGAGATGTCCCGCATATTTTGGGACCCCTTGTATGTGACCTGTTCAATATAGATTATAGGAATTGTTAAATTTTCGAGCATTTTTATGATCTTTGTTGTGAGCATATGTACAATATGTACAGGTACACTATTCAATCATTTAATTTGACAGACCACAGAATAATTATATGCCGCCCAACGTGGGGTATTATTTGATAGTAACAGCATAATAAAATATACGTTTAGGGGCAACCACGGCAATATATAATTATTTTGTGTTTATTATAGATATCTTTTCTCTTGGGATAGACTTGTAAAATAGATTCTTTAAATAATTTATTACGGAGAATTTTCTCAATCATTTCTAGCTTATAGTTGTTATTTATTGCAATTTGTTTTATTGTGTTTAACTAATGGCGATACTAAAATATTAATTAATTTGTTTAATTTTATTGTTCTGAAATTATTCCAGTCGTTGAGAATACTTACACCGATTAAATTTTAACTTATGTCTTATTACACAATTCCAGCACATCCTAAAAGTCTTTTTCCGTGTAAGTAATCATACTTTATTTCGTGTTAGCTTTTAAAGCTCCAAACATAAATAAGTCAAAACATTAATGGAAGGAGCATCGGGGGACAATTTATTGTGGGTAAGTCATCCGAGCCTGCCGATGGAACAAGAAGCTCATCTTCTGCGACGGTTTTTTCCCCGAATAGTCACTAAATTTATAAGTTCCGGTTCTTTTTTCTTTTCTCGATCGGACAATGCAAACACATAAATATTATCGTCGTCGTTCCAGTCGGACATGTAATAAGGAAGTCGGACGCTTTCAAAAATAGAAATGGTGTTTTTCGCAAAGAAAAACCGGAACGTTCTGTTTGCTTTGTTTCTTTTGACTCGAATTAAATTTATACAATGTAGGCCTATGAAATATGAGCCATTAAGTGGATTTAGTGAATTGATGTGTTTCTTCAATGGATGTCAATATAAATTGTAAGAACACTAAATTTGGAGCTATTTATTTCTAAAGTGTAATATATTTCCTTTCTGTAACGTCTAACTTAACATGTAGTATGTTATTATTATTGTCAGTATTATTAGAATTATTATTATTATTTTTGTTATTATCAGTGAGACCTAGCTCAACTACTAAGTTTAAACAAATTTATAAGGTATTCACATGTACTCAAAACTAAATTTGAGAAAATTTTTATCACAAAGTGACAGTTCTTAGAAATTCCTACCGGAAGTAGATCTTTTACTTTTATTGAAACTCAGTTTTTTGCAAATATTTTGCAAGTCATGCTTTTTAGACGGGTATGTTACGAGTATAAAAGTATTTAGAACTTAATTTTCAATACCTTTTGTATAAAAAAAATTCAAAATTCGAACCGGAACTAACACTTTTACTCTTATCGAATTGCGATTTTTTGCTTAATGTCGTAATTTGGAAATTCTATATATATTTATCACAAGAGTATTTAGAGTTGGATTTGGAATATTTTTTGTATAAATGAAATTTCAAAATTCGGACCGGAAGAAACGCTTTTACTTTTAGCGAGTAGTACTTTCTTTCGAATATCTCGCAAAGGATATGCATTCTATAGAGATTTATTAAGAGAATAGAAGTATTTATAATAGGATTTTGAATAATTTTTATATAAAAAAATTCTTAAAATTCTATAATTTGAAACTTTCATAGGTATAAGAAAGTCGTGTGGTGGCAACACCTCATTATTTCTAATATCTTGCAAAGTATGCAATTCTAGAGAGACTTATTAAGTGAATAGAAGTACTTAAAATAGGATTTTGAATAATTTTTGAATAATTTTTTTTTAAATTTAAATAATTTAAAACGCTCATACGTATAAGAAAGTCGTGTGGTGGCCACACCAAATTTTTGATACTGAATTGGTTCCATTTCCTAACTGCGTCAAAAATCTGATAGCAAGTTTATATATTCGAATTATTTAAATATGCATTCGAATATTCAAGTATTTGATTATTAGAATATTCTGTATTAGAATATTCCAACACAAAAATTTGAATTTTTATTACCCATCCATTACTCTGTGTTACTGGCTTTAGAGAAAGCCCTTTCTGAAGGTGACGAAGTGGCGGGGCCGCAGAGATATCGTTTAACATATTTTGATAGAGTTGCATATATTTTTCTCATTGTTTTTCCGGCATCATAATGGGCACATGTTGTTTGGTGTACAACATTCCGAAGAATATATACTACTTTATTGGCACAATATACTTGTTCATTGGGGAACAAGATATCCAAAGCGTTTTTCTTTGCTGGATTCATGTTATATTCATCAAATTCAACTGAAATTCGTTTTCCAAGATACCTTTTAGGTGTCTTTTTGTTTTAAGCAGAGATCAAAAAATATTTTCTTCTTTTGAAACCTTGGATCTAGAAATGTACTAATGTCAGATATTCCAATTGGTGAAGGATCGGTAACCAAAACATTACTAGGAAAGACTTTTGTGAACCTTGATTGAAATTCCTGTTCCAAAACAGATTTCATTTATTTTTTCTCTTCTGGTTCATCCTTATCAATCTTTGAAATGAAATTCTCCATCAAAGATTGCAAAATGGGCATCACCATTGAAATCGTCGGATGAGATTCTGATGACAATAAAGTTGTAGCCAACTCAAAGGTTCCAATATTTGAACAATATTTTCAAAAGTCGTTCATTCATCTTCAGTTAATAATAAATGCCCCTGTCTGAGCTTTTCTGGTTAATACCTTGTCAGATAATACGCTGATCAATGCTTCACGTTGTTCCAGTATCCGTTTCAACATAAATAATGTTGAATTTGACTGAATGAGTTTGTGTTTTTCTAAAGCCAATTGAATTTGTTTGTTAGTTAAAGCAGTTGTTGCGATGTCAGAATGCTTAAAATGACGAAGAATATTGCTGCATTTGACAATAATGGGCTTTTCCCCTAATATTTTGTTCAAAACCAATTCTTATGATCTCAATTTTACTTTCTTATATATGGTATAAGAAAGTAATACCTATTTGTTACATTTAGAAACTGGATACGGTTTAATTTCAACTATTCGAATAATTTCGTTTTGAAATTATTCAGAGTTGAATATTCGAATATTCGAACATTTCAATTATTCGTATTCAATTGCCTACCTTAGGTTAGGACTTTAGCGAACAGACTTTCTGACATTAAACTCTCATAGCGGGATCTTATATCACTTCGGGGCTCAAATTAGCCGTCTGTGAAAGCCTGAGCTGGTAATGTGCCCTTCCGGATGTTTGGGCCCCTCGACCAGAACGATCAGCATCCACTTTTCGTCGCACTAAATGGAACCAGTCACATTATCGCACGCTTTCCTTTCACAAACAGGCGGCAAAACCGTTTATGCATAGACAACTTGTAAAACTTAACGATAACAACACAAAAAAATCTAAAAATACAATAACAAAAATATATAAATTATTTTCACCCATTTTAAAACATTATCGAAATTTTAAAAAATTGCTAATTTGGACTGATACGTAGTCACAACCTCTAACATTTATGGTCTTCAAGTTTTTTGAAGGTAGGCGCCAAAAAGCCCATTAAATTTACTAAATGCGCCTATAAATGTCGTACTAGATGTAAATTGTAACGGTTCAAAAATCACAGGCTTAATTACTCTTATTCTTAATTAACTATTATTATTATTCTCAGTTAAATTAGTACAAGTTTCACTCGTTTAAAAATTAGTAATTTTCTTTCTTGTTTATTTTGGTATTGTCTATGAATCACTTAAGTCAGTAAGCTACTCGACTAGTGTTGTTGTAGTTATCTGTTGTAGATTTATTTATTATTATTTAATATCCAATAATCTTAATACTATTTTAAGTTACTTGTGTTTTTGTTTCTTAATAATTTAGTAACATTTTAAATTGAAATTCAAGTTTAATTAATTTAGGTTCTGTTAGAATATTTTCTTTAAGTTGATATTGTTCTTCTTTGCCGGTTTTTTAACTCGCTGATTTTCATTTTGACACCTCGTTTTTGATCTTAATCAAGTAACATCGTGTGTGTAAAATCTCTGAACCATCATTCAAAAATTTTGGTAGATTAATATATCTAAAAGCACCGTTGATTGCGGACTATTTGTTTGATTGGTTTCTTTATGGAGAAGAATTGCTATCGGATTGGTATTTATTGGTAAAACAATTTTTCCATTTAACGACATTTTGTCGGATTGGATATGATTTAAAGGCACATGGTTTTTATGACAGAATATTGACGATTATTCGTATGTAATTTGGAAGAATATAAGTGAGGGAAAACGTAGGAAGTAATAAGTAACAACCTTGAGAGATTTGTAGAGATTTAATTACTTTGGGATAGTCATCGAGCAACAATTGGAATTGTAACCCTACTTTCCGGTTTATTCTTCGCCATCAGCTGTGTTTTCCTTTGGCATCACTGTTGATACTAGCTAGTGGAGTATTGATTCAGATAAGTGTTGCATTGGTTGAATTTATTTAATTTTGTAGTATTAATTAGTATAGTAGGTGTAAGTGCTGTCTGCGGAATAGTTTTGGTTTAATTTTGTAAAGTTCTTACGTGAAAGCCCATCCTACAGGGTGTATTTGATTAATTTCAGTAACTTTGACATATAATTTATAATTTTTCTTACATAAAGCCCTTTATACAGGGTGAACTTAAATAATCTTTGCACTATGTCATACATTTAGTAATTTTGTAAGAGAGATAAGCAATTGTAGCTTATTGTAATTTTGATTTTATGTACTAGATTAATATTTTAATTTTTAAGTGGTCGCTTTGACCTATATCGTAATCTTTTGTAACGAAAGATTTGCAATTCTTCGAAACCTTCAGTAATATTTCATCTATTGTGTTTATTTTGAACTTGAGAGTGCTTTGATTATCATAACTTTTAACTTATTCATTTCTGTTTATTATTTAGTATGAATTTTTCTATTGCATTTCAAATTTTAGAATATTTAATCTTGCTTAATATACAGTGTGATTTGATAGGTGCAACCTTGTTGTTTTTTTCGAAATTGTTATGGTCTGATGTTTTTCGTTATTATTGGCATACAGAGTATACTATCGCGCTTAACTGTATGCATTAGAGGCTTGAAAAAAATTCTGTTTTATTTTTCCTTAACAATTTCACCTTATTGGTATTTATTCATTTCATATTTGACTTTAATTAATTTATAGGCGCTAAACGCACATAACAATGTACGATATAATTACACCATGTCAACACACTTTTTATTCTGAAATCGAAATTATAGAGTATGTATAAATATATTTATTATAAAATTGACTCTGGTGATTATGTATTTCTACTTTGTTTGATCTTACAGAAGCTTTCGATTCGGTCAATATATCTTTGATTGCCTTTATATTTATTTTTATTACTATTATTATCTTTGATATTCATTCATTAGGTCAAATGAATTTGACACCACTATTCTTGGAACACCTCTGGGTAGTGTCTTAGGACCCCTGATCTTCTTATTGTTTATTAACGACTACTTCTATATGCGGATGTTTGCTCTATTGTATTGATACAATTATAGACAACCTTAAATCTAAAATGTTATTAATGGTGATAGTAACTATATTTATATGCGCATTTTTTCTAAACTAAAATCAAAGTAATAATGATCCAACTTTAATACTGAAGAAAAAATATTTCATTTGAAAAAAGTACATACTCGTGACTTAATTTGGACGCATTGCAGTATTTTTAGACGTTGTAATTTTGAACATATACAGGCAATTGAACGAAACAACTATAAATATAAATTTTTATTATATTTACTTATAACTCTACAGGGTGATTCACCGGGAACTGAATCGATCGATTGTGGAAAAACTGTAGCTAGGAATGATCTGAAATTTTGACTTTGTACTAAAGTCGATAGGGACCATTTGCCTAAAGTATTTTCAAGATGGCGGCTATGCCGGAAGTAGGCACCAACTTCCTAATTTAAAATAGAATACCCTGTATATTGTTAGGTTTTTAGATTCTACGTGAAATTCTAAATATATTTCATGTATAATGTCATATATCTAAGTGTAACCCTTTTTGACTTATTGAAATTCTTATGTTAAATTTGACGTTTCCAGGCAGAAAATCAATAGCACTTTTCCATATAAAGATGAATTTATTATTTAACTTGAAGTAAATTCTCTCAAATAGATGGACAATTTTTTTAAATGGGAGGCGGCAACTTTTATAATTTTATCTTCTTCTGCGTTAAAAATAAGGATAACTTTGTATAAATATGTCTATTATAAAAATTGGTAGTTTTCGAAATATTGGCAAGTTAGTGTTTTTATCTTCTACAATATACAGGGCAATCCAAATTAAGTGTTCACCATTGGTAACTTTGTTATTATTAAAGATACAAGATTGTTTAAATTAGCAAACTTGTAGTACTTTTAACGCTCTTTAAGATGGAAGAATAAAAAAAACAAATGAGCAACGCGTTTTCGAGTTTTGCCGAAAAATATTTTTTTTCAAATGGAAATCCCTGTATATTATATCATTTTCTGCTAGAACTTGAATTTTTAAACAAAAAATCGTATAAGAAATTTTTTACTGGGATTAAAAATACTTGAGTTTTAATGAATACACAAAAACAGCTAAGTCAAGTGCATTTCTATGTATCTATGAAAACGACGATAAGTCTTTCTACCAAACGTCAAATATTAGTACAGTTTTATTAGTTTTTCACTCATAAGTTTCATTGTGCTAGTTATTAATTTGACAAAAAAATGATTTTTACCCATTCAGAAAAGTGTGATATGTTAGAATCTTATTTAGTGTGCAGAAAATCCTCTAGGAGGGCAAAAGAACACTACGCTGAATTATATCCACTCCGAACACAACCACATGAGCAATATTTTCTGAGACTTTACCGAAAATTTAGAGGCAATGAGAGTGTTTTTGCCAAAACAAGGACAAAAAGGACTTTTATAAAAAGCGAGGCCACGGAAATTGCAGTTATCGCATATTTTGAGGCCAACCGTGAGAATTCCAGACTAGATATTATCAATGAATCTGATTTGAGTCACGGTACTGTGCATAGGATTCTGAAGAAACACAAATTCATTCCTTATAAGTACAAACCAGTTCAGGTTTTTTTGCCAGGGGATCCAGAGAGAAGAATGTTTTTTTGCCACTGGTATCTTAACTTTTGCCGCCAAAATGTAAACATCTTTCGTTATATTTTATGGACCGATGAATCGAATTTCTCAAATTCTGGAATGTACAATAAAAAAAACATCATTACTGGTCAAAGGAAAATCTTCTTTTAGTAAATCCAAGACGTCCACAAGTCCGTTTCAGTTTTAATGTTTGGTGCGGTTTAATCGGTTCATGGATTGTTGGTCCTTTCTTTTATGAGGGCACTCTAACTGGTGAAAGGTACATAGAATTTTTGACTGAAATTTTGAATAATTTCTTAGACGATCTGGATCTCATAAGTAGACAGAATCTGCATTTTCATGGATAGGAACAAATGGTCCTATTCAGTGGCCTCCCCGATCGCCAGATTTAACGCCGCTTGATTTTTTTTTATGGGGTTACTTAAAGAACCAGATTTATAAGCAAAGGTACGAAAACGTAAACGCCCTAAAGATTGCAGTTAGTGAAAAGATAAACCAAATAGATGGTAGGACCATACTGAAGGCAGTTCGAGAAGTTCGGAAGCGTGTACAAAAATGTATTGAACTACAAGGTGGTATTTTTGAACATCTTCTATGAAAAAATCAGTGATTTTTATTTTCTTTTAATGATAAGTTTATGTATAAAATAAAGTTTATAAAACTAATTTAGCTGTTTTCGTTTATTCATTATAACTCAAGTAATTTTAATCCCAGCAAAAAAATTTCTTATAAGATTTTTTGTTTAAAAATTAAAGTTCTAGCAGAAAATGATATAATATACAGGGGTTTCCATTTGAAAAAAAAATATTTTTAGGCAAAACTCGAAAACGCGTTGCTCATTTGTTTTTTTTATTTCCATCTTAAAGAGCGTTAAAAGTACTACAAGTTTGCTAATTTAAACAATCTTGTATCTTTAATAATAACAAAGTTACCAATGGTGAACACTTAATTTGGATTGCCCTGTACATATACTGTTTGCAATAGTTCTTTTTTCAATAGTTAGCCATGACAGTGTTTACAAAATTACAAATTGTCATTCGTTGAAGAAAAGTTATGCCGGGGCGCTTAAATTATATAAACGATGATTATTTAAATTTAATTATTATTTATGGGGAATGTAATAAAGTTATGTCAAGAACATGTGATACATTTGAAACTTCAGAAACTTTGGATCCGTGAGGGCAAAGATTCAGGGAAATAAACCAGTTATTAATAACGATAATAATGTAATGCAAATGTATCACATGTTCTTGACATAACTTTATTACATTCCCCATAAATAATAAATAAATTTAAATAATCATGGTTTGTATAATTTAAGCGCCCCGGTATGACTTATTGAAATTATGATAAGGTAAATGACTTTTCCTCAACAAATGACAATTTATAATTTTGTAAACACTGTCATGGCTAACTAATGAAAAAAATGAGGTGTGGCCACCACACGACTTTCTTATACGTATGAAAGTGTTACTTCCGGTACGAATTTTGAAATTTCATTTATACAAAAAATATTCCATATTCAACTCTAAATACTTTTGTACTCTTGATAAATATATATAGAATGCATAACTTACGACATATTTGCAAAAAATCGCTATTCGATAGGAGTAAAAGTGGTACTTCCGGTCTGAATTTTGAAATTTTTTTTATATAAAATATATTGAAAATTATGTTCTAAATACTTTTATACTCGTAACGTATTTGTCTTAAAAGCATGACTTGCGAGATATTCGCAAAAAACTGATTTTCGATAAGAGTAAAAGACCTACTTCCGGTAGGAATTTCGAAAAACTTTTTTAAAACAATTTGTTTCAAACTTAATTCTAAGTACATATGAATTCTTTATAAATTTGTTTAAACTTAGTAATTGAGGAAATATTTGGAAATTTCGTTTTTTTAACTGAAGTAAACTACTACTTCGGGTCGGCCGATTTTGCTCAAAATCTAATCAGTTCTCAAGAGGCAGATTACACACGTAAATACAAAATTTGGAATTGATACCTATAGCGGTTGGACCGCTATCGTGGTCACACACACACACAGAGAGAGAGAGAGAGAGAGAGAGAGAGAGACAGACATTTTTTAAAAACCACTTTTTTGGTATCAGGGGACCTCAAAACGTGGACATCTGCAAAAATCTCGAGGTCGAAAATTTTCATCATCACAATACTTCCGTATACTACGTATAAGAAAGTAAAAGAACTAATGCAAACAATATGTATTGTAGAAGATAAAAACACTAACTTGCCATTATTTCGAAAACTACCAACTTTTATAATAGACATATTTATACAAAGTGATCCTTATTTTTAATGCAGAATAAGATAAAATTATAATAGTTGCCGCCTCCCATTTAAAAAAATTGTCCATCTATTTGAGAGAATTTACTTCAAGTTAAATAATAAATTCATCATTATATGGAAAAAGTGCTATTGATTTTCTGTCTGCAAACGTCTAATTTAACATAAGAATTTCAATAAGTCAAAAAGGGTTATACTTAGATATGTATATGACATTATACATGAAATACATTTAGAATTTCACGTAGAATCTAAAAACCTGACAATATATAAGGTATTCTATTTAAAATTAGGAAGTTGGTGCGTACTTCCGGCATAGCCCGAAGTGTCGCCATCTTGAAAATATTTTAGGCGAATGGCCCCCATCGACTTTAGTATAGGGTCAAAATTTCAGATCATTCCTAGCTACAATTTTTCCGCAATCGATCGATTCAGTTCCCGGTGAATCACCCTGTAGAGATATAAGTAAATATAATAAAAATTTATATTTATAGTTGTTTCGTTCAATTGCTTAAAGACTGTTCCAACAACGAAACTTCTCAATGCTTTTTATTTATTTTATTCTTATCTAAGTGAGGCAAAAAAAAATGTTCCCCTTGGCCCAACTACGCTATATACGTACAACGTTATCCATTGGCGTATTTTTATCTTCAAATAAAAAACTGAACACATCTTAATTTTAGATTATATTATTTCAAATGGAGAATCCTATATTTATTTATAACATTTCAATAATATTTGCTTTCAAAAATACTACACCCCTAACGTAATGCTCAAATATGTATATAGGTACATGTGTAAAAGTCAAAATATTTTTAATTTTCGAGAAGGTCAGGATAATCCTCTTTCGTAAACCCTAAATAAAGTCCTCTTACCTGTGACAGAACATCGGGAAATCGTGGATCAGACTCGTTTCTGGACAGGTGTACGGGTTCCAAAGTTCTGGCGACATAAGCCGGCACGCTAACGCCACTTTTTAGCTTCTGAATTATTGTCATTTCTTGGGCGTCGCTTTTGGATTCTGGACCTAAATAAATCGAAAGCTTCTCGGGACTGCTTCTATCCGGTAAGTACATCCTGAAAAGGAATACATTTGCGATGAAAAAAGTAATATGTTCTGTTAATCCGGCATGTACATAATGGGATAATAGAATGACTGACGACTTAAATATTTTTTTAAATAGAGTCTTATTTTTTGCACTACAGAGTGTCCGCTTCTAAATGATAATTTTTTACTTATTATAATAAATCTTTCTTAACCAACAGGCAAAGCCAAATAACAGGTGTATACCTTCGATTAATAATAATAATTAATAATCAATATTAACTATAGTAACACATATACAGTGTGTCAATAAAGTAAGAAACACCCTAAATATCAGCTTTAAAACATATCTCTAGCAAAAACACTCAGACACGTATTTTTTTATTTTTGAAGGCGCATTTTCTTAGATTAAATTGAAGTATACAGGGTTATCAAAAAAGAAGATATGACGTTATCATGTGTTTTTTTAAATGCAATACCCTGTATATTTTTAAGAAAATCAAAAGAGCTTCTCATGAGGATTTCAACGATATATGAGTTGTTGGGGATATCTTTAATATTTACTTGTAGAAATTGAAAAAACACTTGGTGGAACAACGTCATAAAATAATTACAATAGAGTTTAACTTGTTTATTTTTAAATCTAAAACAAAAATTTACTTAAGTAAATGTTCAAATTGCTGCTCGTTCACAATCTGACAGTAGCCTAGGCAAGAAATAAACTCATTCTGAACATTGCTGATTACATCTGGCGTGATTCTTCGGATCTCTTGGCGTATGCGTTCTTTTAAATCATTAATATTTTGAGGTCTATTTACATACACTTTGCTTTTTAGGTAACCCCACAGGAAGAAATCTAGTGGTGTTAAGTCAGGGGAGCGAGCTGGCCACTCAACAACCCCACGTCTGCCAATCCATCGGTTATTAAAAATCAAATTTAGGTAGTCACGCACAGGTCGAGAATAATGAGGAGGTGCCCCATCTTTTTGGAACCAGATTTCATTACTAGGACTGTCAGGGGTATCTGGATCAGGATAAAGTTCCACAAGCGCAGGAAGAAGCTCTAACTGTAAAAAATCCAAATAGATATCCTCATTTAAATTTCCATCAGAAAAGAAAGGTCCTAAAATCCTAATTTTTAGTATTCTAGCCCAGACGTTCACCTTCTGAGGGTGTTGACTTCGAGCTTCCTGCATCCAGTGAGGATTATGTTCTGTCCAGTATCTACAATTTTGTCGGTTAACTGTTCCGCTTAAAGAAAAAGTTGCCTCATCTGAAAATAAAATGTTTCTAGCAAACATTTCATCACGTTCACAAAGTATTTGCAAGTTTTCTGAAAACTCCAAACGGCGATCAAAATCATCTTCCGACAATTCATGGACAAGATGCACTTTATAAGGATGATATTTCTGCTTATGCCAAATTTTTCTAACAGTCTCATGGCTGCAATTAAAGTTTAAAGCTGCATGACGAGTAGCACAATTCGGATTATCTTGCACTGTCAAAAGAACATTTAACTTAGTTTCATCATCCACTTTTGGTCGCCCAGTTTTAGGTAGATCCCTAACATTTCCGTACTCTTCATACTTTAGAAGTATTTTACATACAGTTGAGCGAGTTATTGGTTGCCGATTAGGATGCGCTGCATTAAATAGTTCGCAAACTTCCACTGTACTCCTTCTTCGGTCACCATAACCAATCATCATAAGAATCTCAATCCGTTCTCTCTCACTTAGACCCATTTTTATCAAAAGAAATGGCAATTATAGAACAAGCAAGGCCAAACAAAAACTAACGGTGGTTAGTGACTGTCTAATTAGATAAGACTTCACCTTCCATACTGACAATTCTGTCATGACAACGTTCAAAGATTAAATTTACCAAAAATTATCATGTAGTTCCGCCAAAAGTGTTTTTTCAATTTCTACAAGTAAATATTAAAGATATCCCCAACAACTCATATACCGTTGAAATCTTCATGAGAAGCTCTTTTGCTTTTCTTAAAAATATACAGGGTATTCCATTTAAAAAAACACATGATAACGTCATATCTTCTTTTTTGATAACCCTGTATACTTCAATTTAATCTAAGAAAATGCGCCATCAAAAATAAAAAAATACGTATCTGAGCGTTTTTGCTAGAGATATGTTTTAAAGCTGATATTTAGGGTGTTCCTTACTTTATTGACACACTGTATGTACATATACACATACACACACATATATAAATGTAAACAAATACACGCATTTATTGCAACATATCTAGGCAAATAGATTAATAATAGAGATACCAGAGCAGATATCTAATAAATACGGAAAACCGGCCTTCATGTGCTTAGTCGATTTAAGAAAAGCCTTTGACAGAGCTAGGTTGATTAAAGTAATGTACCAAGCAACCTAATAGAAATTGTGAAACAAGTTAATCTCCACACATCGACTCACATATGGATCGAAAGACAACTGACAGACAAAATACCAACACCGACAGCCATTAGACAGGGTGACTCGCTGAGTCTTCTGCTATTTACCGCAATAATGGACCAAATAATAGAACACGTAAGGGAAAACGGAAATGAATACAAATTATCAACAGGAGAGATTAATATTTTATGTTACGCCCACGATGCGGTATTGGTGATTCAAAATGAAGACGATCTACAACTACTTCTGCATTCGTTCTGCTTGAAAGCCATAAGCCTAAAGATGTAAATATCTACGGCAAAAACAAAATCACTCGTCTCAAAAAAAACAGTAAAATGTGAACTCGTGGTAGAAGAGAATCCCGTAGGGGCAGGTCATGACACTCAACTATCTGGAAGAAGGAGTTTCTTCAAGCCAGGATAGATCGCACGAGAACAAACTAACAAAACGCGCAGGATATCAGGAGCCTTGGGTGACGTTATCTGGAGCAAACAAGTGAAAGTCAAAATTTATGAAACATGTGTTAGAACCATAATGATGCACTATGAAGACTAGTGCCAACAGCAGGCGGACAAAAAATTCATTAAGAACTATAGAAATGAAAATCCTGAGAAGTATATTGGGGTAGGGAAAGTGTGGGGAATGGGGGCCAGTGGGGTAATTGAGACCACCAGTTATTTTAAAGCTGATTACAGTTTTCTCAAATTACAAAGTCAGCGCCACCTCCTAGGGTAGGCATGGCGAACCTATGACCCGCGGGTCAGACATTGACCCACGCAAGCTTTTTAACTGACCCACTCCTTGGTTTTCATAAATTAATTTTTTATATGAAAAACAAATATTTCCAAGTGGACATGGACTAGCTGATTTTCTATTTTTATCGTTTCACGATACCTGTGCTGTGGAACTTGACGCGCAGATTCGTTGCTTCATAGAGTGGGAGGAATGTACCAGTCACCAGTCAGTACTAGTGCTGAACTAACATAACTGGCATCCATTTCGAACGCATTTAAAAGTAATGTGAATTATTGTGTTTTTATATTAGGTATGTTAATAACATTTCTTCTGAAATTATTGTATTCTAAATATAAATCTTTTAAATTGTAGCCCTGTACTATGTCGGCGGTTAAAAAATTAAAAACAAGCGATACAAGTTCCATATCAAGCTGAATGGTTTGATAAATATGGTGTGATTGAAAGGAATAAAATGGTTATATGCGTTATTTGTAATGAAAAATTGACTTCACGTATGTTTAATATGAAAAGACATTTTGAAACATTGCATTCTAATCTCAGAATGTCAACACATGAAGAAAGAAAAACATATTTTTTACAAAAGAAAAAAGAGAATTTTTCTCAAAGCAGTGTTTTAAAAAGTTTTTTGGTTCCAAAAAAACAACATTACAGGAGAATTTGTAAAAAAAGCGTTTTTAGAATGTAGTCCTACATTGTTTGCTGATTTTAAAGAAAAAGATTTGATTATAAAGCGTATAAATGAGTTACCTATAAGTCGAAATTACAATTAAGGACCGAGTAATAGAATTAGAAAAAAATATTTTTTTGCAATTACATAACGACTTAAATTATGCAGAAATGTATTCAATTGCTTTAGATGAGAGTAATGATGTAAATGGTTATGCACAATTAGCAGTTTTTGCTCGGCATAAATCAGGAAATATAATGAAAGAAGAGTTAATAAATCTAATAACGTTGAAAGGGAAGTGTACCGGTCTTGATATTTTTAAAGAATTTGATATTGCATTTAAAGAAATGAATGACCTTTAGAAAATAGTTTCTGTAACACCAAACGGTGCACCTAGTATGGTAGGGAAAAACACTGGTTTTATTTGGTATCTTAAGCAAAATATTTCACATTCTCTGATCGAATTTCATTGTATAATACACCAGCAAGTTTTATGTGCGAAACATGGATTAAAAACATTTTCCAGTGTAATGTCAGTTGTAATAAAAATCATCAACTGTATAAACGCAAGAGCTCTTAATAAACGGATTAATTGTTTTAACCATGTATGAAAATATTAAAACATGCAAATAATTGTACTTTTACAATAAATTATAATATAAATAATTAGGTATTAAATTTTGACATGTAACTATTATTGTTAATAATATTTTACCTTATGTTTACTTTATCAATAATCTAATAAAATATGTTTCTAAATAAAATATAAGCACGTATACGCAGTTAAAAATATTTCAACTTCTGATTAGTTCTGTTGACTTTTTTCACGCTCGTAGAAAAACTATTGTACCTAACACTTTTCTAATTAGAGAATATCTCATTCACATATCGTTACTGAGTAATGGTTCATATTTTGCTAAAACTTTATTCGTTTTATATTACCAAAATTTAGCAGATTTTTTTATTTAAAAGTATAATAAGAATATATTACGTTTAATACGATTTTACATTTACTAACTTCAAAGGAATGTATAATACAACTGACGCTCTTTTGTATTTGAGTATCTAATTTCCAAGTTGCACGAGTTCCTACCAAATACAATTACTTTTTTTTTTTTGAGGAAACTTCTCATCTATTTCGTCGGTAACAACGCAAAATTCTTTTGTGGTTTCTTTTCCGTGCGTGCCGTTGCTAGTACGATGAACGGTGAACACTTACATTCGTCGATTTCATCATCGTTTCCGTAGGGTAGGCTAGATATTCGTACGGCGGTGAATAAAAGTAACGGCCTTTGTGGACGATTGTAAAGAAGAACTCGAAACGAACGGCTTCTAAGTCTTTTCTATTTGAATGCGAAACGTTTTATGTGGCCGCCGTTTCACAAGATGAATATAAATCGCGTCCAATATTTGCTAATATTCCTGTCGCTGATCGATCTTTCTCTACTTTTGTAAATGTGAATCTCTTTTACAGGCTACAAGATAGAAAGTTAAATGCCCCACGTAATAGATCTATTTTCTTTTAATCTAAAGCCCTGTCGGTGATATACTAGAATTGTTGTAACAAAGGACGTATTTCTTCTAGGAGCGTTTCGTTTAAATTACAATGACACGTGTTGCTATTACATCGCTTACAAAGTTTTCCATGGAAATATACAAGGTGTGTATAAATTGGCGGACCCACTGCACGTGGCGACATTCTTGGTCAAATTTTGAGTTAAAGGTCCTAATCCTAAAACGATGTATCAGGCTTCCTTTGTCTTCAGAATGAATTTGAAAGAAACATACATTTGGCAACATTGAACACGCATGTGCTAGTTATAATCTTCGGAACATCTTTATACGTCGTCATGTGAACCTTATATTTTAAATTTAAAAAAGAAACAAACGAAATAAAATTGGTTTCTTAGATTACATATTTATTACGAAAATATTACAAAGTTTAAAAATTTTTTGATAATATTGACTAATATTTGTACATCTTCTTGATAGAAATCAATGTAATTATTACCTACATAATTGTTCGAAATGAAATCCATCAGTTTGTAGACATAGCTGCAATCTTTGTGGTATCGTTTGTACTATTCGCTCAAGTCTTTCTGGTGTGATTTCTAATACTGCGGCTTCAATTTGGGCTCTAACTTCGTCAGCGTCCTGTGGAGGTGTAGCGTAAACTTTACCCTTAATGAAACCCCAAACAAAAAAATCTAATGGAATGAGATCGGGGGATCTCGCGGGCCACAAAAGGAGACCGCCACGACCAATCCATCTGTCTGGGAAGTGTTCAGTCAACCAGTCTCTTATATTACCAGCAAAGTGCGCAGGAGCTCCATCATGCATGTAAATCATATTACGGCGTACGTTCAGCGGTATCTCATCAATAACTTGTTCTAAAACATTTAAATATTCACCGGCATCTAGGCGATTTGGTAAGTAAATTGGTCCAACTACCCTGTGGTTTATTATACCCAGCCAAACGTTAACAGAAAACCTTCTTTGGTGACCGTATTCGCGAAATTCATGTGGATTTTCATCTGCCCAATGATGAAAATTATGAGTATTAAACACACCATCTCTGGTAAACATGCACTCATCACTCCAAAGAATACGTCTTAAAAAGTCACCTTCTTCCTGAATTCTATTTAAGATTGTATTGCAATAATTGATTCGAAATAAGTTATCATTTCCGTAAAGAGGCTGAACTTTAGAAATATGGTATGGATGAAGCAAGTTTTCTCGTAGAACCAAATGAACAGTCTTATTACTGGGAATATTTAGTGTAGAAGCTAATGACGGGTACTCGCAAAGGGATCTTCCTGTATTGTGGCTAGAACTTGCTCTTCTAGTTGCACGGTACGCCTTTGCCTTGGTCGACCTGCGTTCGCATTTCTTGGAATAAACGAGCCTGTTTCACGAAGTCGTTGGTCCAGCCTTCGAAATACATTTTTACTTGGGTGCCTCCGATTTGGAAAACGCACTCTATATTCCTGCCCTGCCATGCTAGCATTTCCACGACAGAAACCGTATATCATGTACATATCGGCATATTCGTTGAACGTAAAATTCATAATAAACAAACAGAACAACTAATAAACACGAAAACCCGAAAACTATACAAATAAACACGAAAAATAAGCAAGTCGAATGAAATAGGTAGATTACAAAGTGTCAAAATTTGACAGTAGTAATGTATTTGACTAGAACAACATTAGGTTGCCTACTTATTGTTTTACAACGTTGTCAGATGTGTTTTTCGTCAAAATAAGTTAATAAACAAATATTGAAAACAAAGTTTAAAATCAAAAAGAAAACTTTAACGGAAGGATAATAACAACAATTCTTCTTTCTTCTAAATTGTAGCTTTTTCTGTCAACAAATATCAAGTAATAATACTTATTTCAAGACTGAAAGTCCGAACTTTAGGAACCTCGGGCAAAGATATGGAGCATGGTACAACATTTTCGTATTAGGATTTTGGACTCCGAATTTAACGAAGAACATCGCCGCGTGTAGTGGGTCCGCCAATTTATACACACCTTGTATATTCGTTTCTTCAATACTGCTTGCTGATGTATAATATATACAGAGCGAATCAAAATAACAACATCCTTTAAAACTTAACCCATGTTTCAAAATGTGCTCTTTCTTGATATAAGTTTGAGAATATAGTACACACATAAATACGCACACACGCCAACACATCAATTCTTTTGCGTTATTTCTGTATTTTATATACATACTTCTATATTTTATAACGAACGATCAAATAAATCCAGAGTCGAAATACGTTGTGCACAAAAAAACGTATTTCCTAACTTATGCATTTGTTATTTTGTAATAATTTCTAATTTCTGAAATGTATGTATACAATTTTTGTACTTTATTGTTTGTCCTGTTATTGGTTTATCCGTTGAGCAATAAATTATTATTATTATTATTATTATTTGTAGTAATGTGAAATGTCAACGTTGACAACGAAATATCAAATGTTAGCGTTGAGAATAATGTATGACATATACAGAATGTCCCAGAAAAAAAGACGGAGTAGCAGAAATCGAAACTAGATTGTGTAAAAACGTACGCTCAAAATATCAAGTCTTTATTCGTGCGCAGACGGCAGAAAAAAAATAATAAATAATTCAATTGGCCTTTCGCCGACCCTGGACTAAATATCCACCTGCTTCACATTCACAATCGGTCCTTTTCAGGACCAGCATATTACTTGTGTTAAAAAAGAGGAGGAGGAATAGATACTTCATAATAAATATCAAACCACTAATTACTTTAATTTTACACCTGCAAAAAAAAAATAATTACATTCTTGATATTTATTACGATTTATTGAATATTCTAAAGTAATAATAATCAGCTGTTTCCGACTACAAACACATTAAAGAGCAACAACCTTCCTATTTTAAAAATAAAAACAATCTTTTATTGTGTGCAATAAAGTGCGTCGCCCATCTGGGTCAACAACCGACTAGCTGCGTTATTTAGAGGCATCGGGCAAAAAATCTTTTATATGAATGAGTACGATTTAAAGTTTTTTTCCCGTTTTATAAAGCGTATTTTTCTATGAATACGTGTTCGTTTCTATTTACAAATGGGCATTCTTACGTGTATTTATAAACATACATTCTGTGCCAGGTCCGTAATGTAATTTTTTTAACTAAAAAACAACATAGAAAATTAATTTTTTAATTTCTTCGTTATTGCGGTATATTTAGGCCTGTTTCTGTTCGGACTTTACATACCTGCTACTCCGTCTTTTTATTTCTGAGACACCCTGTATGAAGTGTATAGTTTGCTTTCATTTAAATTTCTACCATACTCTTCCATAAATGTATTCATTTCAATCTTTTCATCGATTTTTTACCTTATTGCATATATTACGTTGAATTCCCCTTTTAAATGTTTTCAAATTCTCTAGCCATTATTTTCTAAAATCATTTCTTGTCTTTTCCAACATTGAAATAAAATAATAATAATAATACTGGACAGTGTATAGTTTGCTTTTATTTAAATTTCCATCATACAATATCGCATGCTGCGTGATATTGAATTACATTATTATTATATTTCCAAAGTGGGCCATGAAAAATATTAATGTCACTTGTAGTTTAACATGTTGTACATATTTAGCAATTTAAGCATTTTTGAACACCTGCACATAATTATTAAGATTGTAAAATGTCATAATCTAATGTTGACATGATCAGAATGGATTTTCAATGCTTTGAAAATGCAGTTCTTGTTTCCCGGCATATTCCCTAAATTATCCCGATAGAAGGCATTATTCCCGTAGAGTTTTTATTCGCTTTACGAGATGTTCTTGACTTTTATCAATACAGCAGACAATCGACGAGTAAACATGTGTATAGAAATAATGGTGGACACTTTGAACATTTTTTAAATAAAAAAAGTTTATTTTGTTTGTTTCGTTTATATTACTTCGCCAATATATTTTTTTATTTAAGTTTAGGTATCATAATCTGTTCTTTTTTACTTTCATGTTACACGCGGGGATAACTTAGATATCAATATTTATACGCTTTCGTTACTAATGAGTAAATAATTTGTTTATAACTAACGCATTATTGTATTGTTTTTTTCTCGTTATTGTATTCATAACTTATGGAAATTATTGTTGCTGTTGTCTAATAATTAGATGTATATCTGTTGTGTATATCTGGATTGTCTTCGTATGACTATATCTTTGTCAAGAAAAAAGGTAGCAACTTCCGGTTTTCATCAATCACTTCAGTTTTTTTATGTGCTTCAATATTGCGATATTAAAAATAATCGTTCTACTTAAGATTTTAAATAAAGAACAAGTAATATATATATAAATTAAGAACAGCGCCCCCTCTAATTTTTTTAGACAACCACGATATTTCGTACTACATACTCTTCAATTTTCTGTAAAATTCTCTATCTAATGAGCCTAGAAACATTAAAATCCGGCGAGGCAAACCGAAATTATCGCTACTTTTGTACGCAGAAATACTTCCCCACACTCTCCCCTTCGTATGGGAATTAGAACAAAAAGTTTCAAATAAAAATTGTATAAAAACGGCTGAAAATGTTTCCAGTCAAAATGTTAACCTATCATAAACTCCAATTTAATGAAAAATTATCGAATTTTTAATTCACCTTGAGAATTGCGCCCCCTTGCGATCATATTGGAAACTTAAAAATATTTTTGTTGAAATTCCCGTGATCCGTTTTACTATCAAGATTTTTTCCGCCAGGTTGTACGATAAACGGTTGCCGAGATACGGCCGTTGGCCGAGCTTAAACAAACACCCGGTATATACTTAAACGTAGATAAAATTAAAAAACACTTGATTTGGTTTCACTTAATTTATAAGAATATTTATAACAATTGTTTCGGTATGTTCCACCATTCTCAAAGAGTTTACTCAACTAAATTTAATTGTGTCAATTTTTACCTTATATACGCTTAAGGGTGTGTTTATAGTTATTTACGAACCAAATGTGGAAAGACTATTTTCCCACATGAGCGCACTTTGAAAGCACGAGCGACCGCAGGAAGCGAGTGCTTTTAATTCCGCGAATGTGTGGAAGATGTCTTCACGCAAGTGGTTTGTACAATATTTTTTGTACGAACATTAAATTAAAACAATATTATAGATTAATGTCATTAGTATCATTCCTAACCTAAGATAGATTACCTAATTAATTTAAGCATTTCATGTACGTAACTATTATTCACCTTTCCCTAAAATTAAGTTATTATATTCTTACACATGGCAAATATGAGGTATTTATTCTTATATTTATAAATTTATAGTACATTTACTGTTTACTGCGTTTTTTGGTTTAGTTACAATTTATTATGAACTGCCAATATGAATGTCGATGTGGTCAAATAGATGGCGCCACAAATTTATTGGAAGAGTTTTTAATTATTACTCCTATTTCTCCAACTTTTAGTGAAAAATAGTCGAGAGAAGTAGTATTTTATAGACTATCAAGTTAGATTTTTTTTAAATGTCCCAAAGAGCCAGGGTTTTTTTCAATTTTTACAGTCGCCTCGACCGGAAATACTCTTTCCTGGTCGAGCGACACATGCGCCAAATGTCACTTTACAGGCGGTGAGTACAAAAACTATTTTGTATGTGTATTACTTTCTTATACGTAGTATAAGGAAGTATTGTGATGATGAAAATTTTCGAGATTTTTGCAGATGTCCACGTTTTGAGGTCCCCTGATACCGAAAAAGTGGTTTTAAAAAAATGTCTGTGGGTCTGTCTGTGTGTCTGTGTGTCTGTGATCACGATACCGGTCAAACCGCTACAGATATCAATTCCAAATTTTGTATTTACGAATATAATCTCCTTCTAGAGAACTGGTTAGATTTCGAGCAAAATTGTCAAACCGGAAGTAGTAGTTTACTTCAGTGAAAGAATCGAATTTTGCAAATATTTCGTCAATTACTAAGTTTAAACAAATTTATAAAGAATTCAAATGTACTCAAAATTAAATTTTAGAAAACTTGTATTAATAAAGTTTTTCGAAATTCCTACCGAAAATCAGTTTTTTGCGAATATCTCGCAAGTCATGCTTTCTAGGCAGGTACATTATGAGTATAAAAGTATTTAGAACGTATTTTTAAATATCTTTTGTATAAAAAAAATTTCAAAATTCAGACCGGAAGTAACACTTTTACTCTTACCGAATAACGATTTTTTGGAAATATGTCGTAAATTATGCATTCTATATATATTTATGAAGAGTACAAAAGTATTTAGAGTTGGATTTGGAATATTTTTTGTATAAATGAAATTTCAAAATTCGGACCGGAAGTAACACTTTCATACGTATAAGAAAGTTGTGTGGTGGCCACACCTCATTTTTGGTTGTGTGTAGTTGCTTTTTTAATTTCCTGATATTTCTAAATAATTAAGTTTTTTTGCTTATATTAACATTATTATTATTATTGTTGTTAACATTATGAAGTAATGCATAACTATCCAAATCGGGAAAGTGGAGCTTATCTGAGAATCCAGTGTTTTTCATTCCTTGGATTATTGCTTTTTTATGTTCGTTTAATCTTCTTTTTATGTTTCTTCCACTTTGTCCGATATAGATAGCATCACAATCATTATGATTTATTTTATATACACCAGATTTTTCAACTATTTTTAGTCCTTTCATGGTTAATATTTTATTAATTTGTAATCTGTTACGAGAATTACCACAAATGTTTGGGAATATTATTGTAAAGTTTATATCAACAATTTGCGGTAATGTCATTTATTTTGCAATAAGAAATGAAGAATGTTTTTCAAATAAACTTTTGTAATTTTGCTAGACGCTTGTTAAATCATCTGGTCTGTATATATTCTATATATTCTTGTATAAATACAAAGCACATGAACTCTTTTATGTTTTAAACCGTAAAATACGTAGAAACGACCTTGCTACAGAAATTGTATGTGAGTGGTGCAAGCGTGTTTATTTCGAGGTAGGAAAGGATATCGCTTTTACTCGTTGTTTTCTAGTAAAGCACTAGTATTTGCTCGTGTACACTCATGGTAATCATAAATGCAACGATGTACTTCCTTTTCTAAAGCATCCAGCCAAGCTGGTCGACTGTAGTAATTTATAGAACGTTTGGGTTAATAAACTCAAAAAAAAAGGTAAAGTAACTGAGATGTAAAAGAAATATTATGTTTTCTTTTTTTTGTACAGGATATTTCAAGATATATAATACACTAGCGGTATTATTACGGACACATCTAACAAATGTAGAAAGCTCGCCCTTATTATATTATATATGTTTATGATAAGACACTTCAATTTTACTGACAATTTATAATAGTATCGAAGAAAGATGATTCATTCATGTGCCGACGGCATTGAAGAAATATATAGATAGATGACCCATACAATAGTAATAATCAATAATAACAATAATATGTATCTAAAAGGTATCAAATTTCAATCAAAAATCCACTTTTCATTCGTAAATTCTTCAACAATTGTCGGCTTTCTGATGCTCAACCCTGACAACTGGTCGATGAAAGTGAATATTCTTTCTTGACAGTCTTTCGTATTCCATAACACATCTCCCGATTATTATAGATGTCCACTATTGATATATTCATTATTTAATTTTGTCAATTCAGAGCATTTATCAGTTGACAAAACACATTGTACTGCACGACTGACGCTATACCGTCTATAAATTCTGACGTTTTCAGGCATGTGTCATCGCTAATTTAAATTGACCGATGGTTTTGACAGTTCATAACCTAAAATTGAATTCTCGTGCGACAGGAAACGTTAATGTCAGAAAACGTCAACTCTGACGTTTCCTGTAACATTAAAGTCAACCTAACGTGGACTTTGAGGTGTCATTATCAGGAAGTGTCATTATCAGCTGTGCTGAATGACCTCCATATTGAATGCCGGCATTTCGCGTAGATTTTGGACGCTATTCTGTCCGTCAATTGTGACGTTTCCCGGCAAGTGTCATCGCAAACTGAAGTTCACATAGGTCTACCCAAAATAACATGAAACATTGGATAAAAAAATTTCTAGAAGAAACTTTAAATTAAAGTTTGGGTTTCGAGGTGTATTAAGTCACTATTACGACTACCTGTTTACCAAATTTTACGAATGTAAGTGCGATAGATTTATCTGAACATCGCACATAAGCAAGCGTGCACGCATATAGTTAATTTTATAAGTATAGGTTTAATACTATGAAATCGTTAGACTTGTAATAGGTATTTCTTACACCACTAAAGGTTAAAACCTTAAGATAAAAAATACGTTTCTTTTGTTTTCGTTTCTAATAGCCAAGCAAATGGTAAAACTTTCAAAATTCCTAAAATTTATTTTCAGTTTTCTTTGTGCCATTCGTTACAGACTAGTTTAGTACTGCATAAATAATTTAAAAAAAAAACTGCTGTTGTTGTTATCTTCACTAAAATACTCTAATCTTATAACTTATTTTCATTTCTAGAGGAGGAAGCTGAACGTTAGAAAAACTAATATAATCATTTTCATATAAAGTAAGAAGAAATAGAAGTACATTACAAAGGAAATCATGGTAAATGTATGGATATAGAATTGGATTTAAGAATAGACTGGAAGAATCACATTAATAGTCTTTTGCAAGTATTATGTTTCTTTGTGTATGCGTTTCGGGCTATATCAGCTTCAGTTAATGAAAGTCCATCAATTACTTTCTACTCTGAGCATTTTTATATTATTTTAAGAGTGAAATATGGAATATCATTTTAGGGTAATTCTGTGGATGCATTTAAAATAATCAAACTCCAAAAAGCGTGTATACAAACTTCAACGTAGAGAATTATCTGTAAAAATCTTCATGGACCACTTATATTACTAAACACCTCCCATTTGGGTGTTTGTGCTTTGTTAAAAGTCAGTATAAAGAACATTCTGGGAGTCATTAAGTGCATACATCTCATTTAAGAGAGAGAATAATAACTGGTAAAATCCGCGTTAGAGCAACCGTAGACACGTGTTTCTGGCTATTGATAACCTTGGAGATGTAAGTTATACGGAAGACCATCAGGTAACAGACTCCCATTAGAATGAACAAAAACCCCAAAGGCATCGCCCACAATAATTAACGGTCGAGGAAAAAGAACAAATATGTGAGTGGGTGGATGAAAACTGCACCGTATTAACCAAACTTTGCAAATGTTTGGAGGTATTTGGAAAAATGTTAGCTGTTCGACCACAGACGCGCAAGCGTTCTGTATTACAGTATTCGGAATTGAAACACTCCAGAATGTTAAATACTTTCAGATGTTTACGCGATTTTCACTATACCGTAAAAATACTCATGTAGTTACAAAAAAAAAAAAAAAAACGAATTGTGAAAATACGAGATACCGTTATGCTTTAAAATTTACAGAGGTGATGGGTCATCCAGAAAATATGTTTTTTTTTTGATGAATGTGGAATCCAAATGTATTCAGGAATGAATAGGGGAGAGCTGTTGTTGGTATAAATGCGCGTAAACAAACGAGGCAAATTTGTAGCAAAAATATATCATACGTTTTTGACTCAGCAATGTAGGCAAATTTTGCGAATTTCTAGTAAGTTTTCTTCAGAAGCTTTCGTACAATAATATAGATCGTGCCTATAATCGTGGACAATGTTCCAATTCATCTTAGTGAACATGCAAGAAATCTGATAGTAGCTTTAAGACACGAAGTAATATATCTACCGGCGTGTTCTTTATTTTTGAATCCGATTGAAAATTTGTCTAATCAGTGGAAAACTTTAATAAAACGACAAGAACCCAACAACTTCGAAGAACTTTCCGCAGCTATTGAAAATGCTGTTGAAAAATAAGCCACGAAAACTGTTTAAATTATTTTAATCATATGCAAACCTACATACCTAAATCCTTAAGGGACATCGCTAGTGATTCCGAAATGTAATATTGGTTGCATAGCACATAATTTAATAAGCCTTGGATGTCCGAGTACTTATTACACATAGGGAATATATAATAAATATTTGAAATAATAACTCAATATCTAAGCGAATAAAAATTCATTTATGATCAAATATTTACACATTTGTAACCGTGGGAATGATTTTTACCAGAATAGCATTCACTCTAATGTGGGTTGCCTAATTTTAATTTATTTTATATACATTTAAAACAATGTAAAGAATAGTTGAACGAAAAATAAGTGCAGATCGAGGTAGCTTTTTATTAATTATTCGGCTTGAACTAAAGCAAACAAATCTACTGCAAAGGATTTTTTGAGAAAACTTGTTTTTAATATTTTGACATATTAATTAATTTTTTTTAATCAGATGTTTTTTTTCTAAGTTTGATTATCCAGCGGGGTAGATTACTAAATTCTTCATAAGTTGATGATGAAAGGTTTTATCCAAATTTAAAATCAAGAAAAATATCTTGCATCAAAAATCCGCTATTTTTCAACTATTCACAGATCCACTATCGGGGAGCCTTAAAGCGCGAAGTAATCGAAGATTAATCTTGTTTAAGTCTGTTATTTGGTAGAACATTTGTATTTATTACGTAAATTTAATATATATGTAGCAAAAAATAAAATAAAATAGTGTTACTCCACAAATCCATTTTCTTATGTATTTAGTACCCCGTCCTTTCTTTTGTTCATAGCGGACTTTATTTTGAATAATAGAACTTTAATTTGGAGATTAGAAATGTCCGATTGACAACCGAACTTTCTGTTGACGGTACCGGAATTACTTATGAATACAGCGGAAAATCAATTGATTTACACTGTAATTATTCATATATATATATATGATTCGTTCTCGGCATATAATATTATTATATGCCAATTAACCCATTATCAATTTCATATTGTCGAAAGGGTGCCTCCCAATACCGACCGATTACCTTACCTCATGTGAACAAAATTATATCTAACTCGCGCCATAAATTCTAAACATAGTTTGCTGAAATATGTGCGGGAATTGGACCAGAAATACGGTAGTGTAATTAATTCTTGGTAATACATGGTGTAGGAGCAATCGATTGCGGCACGTTGTGTAGGCAACTGTTCGAGGTATGTACATGTTGTACATGCCTATTTTCTAATGTAGTAGATTTGTTACTTGTCGAGACTGAATTATTTTAAGCACCCTCGAATAACACAAGGAACAAATGGCAGCAAATTTGTATTTAGTTATAATACAGGCTTTTGCACTTTAGAGTTATTTGGTTTAAAAGGATAGTTCGATGTAAAACATAATATATATAGCGAGTTGAAGGGAATGTTACCTGTTGAAGATCCATATTAGAATAAATAATAATCGTAAAAATAGTTTCAAATAATTTTTATTGGTCACTACATTGTTATTTCGCCAAACTTTGGCTTCGTCAGGTGATGACGGAGTAATGCTTACAAATAGAGAATTAAGGAACACGAAAAAAACTACAATGATAAAAAGACGGATTTCAACATTTGCCAACCATTGCATTGAACTAAACCATAAATTTAATAAAGTATTTAAAATGTTACAAGTACAAGATAAGGAAAAAAACTGATTTAAATCACTCCCCTCTACTATCTATTTAAATTTGTGAAAACAACTCTCTTTGAACAATGACCATTATGTAAAATATATAACGCTGTAATCATTTGTCATCTCCGCGGGTAAGGCCGATTATGCCTTTATGAGTAAAGATATTTCGAAGCGGTTTTACTTTCTTATACGTAGTATAAGGACGTATTGTGATGACGAAAATTTTCGACCTCGAGATTTTTGCAGATGTCCACGTTTTGAAGTCCCCAAAAAAGTGGTTTTTAAAAAATGTCTCTCTCTCTCTCTCTCTCTCTCTCTCTCTCTCTCTCTCTCTCTCTCTCTCTCTCTCTCTCTCTCTCTCTCTCTCTCTCTCTCTCTCTCTCTCTCTCTCTCTCTCTCTCTCTCTCTCTCTCTCTCTCTCTCTCTCTCTCTCTCTCTCTCTCTCTCTCTCTCTGTGTGTGTGTGTGTGACCACGATAGCTGTCAAACCGCTGTAGATATCAATTCCAAATTTGCTATTTACGTATACAATCTCCCTCTTGAGATCTGATTAGTTTTTCAGTAAAATCAATACACCGGAAGTGGTAGTTTACTTCAGTGAAAACATCGAATTGTGCCAATATTTTGTCAACTACTAAGTTTAAACAAATATATCAAGAATTCATAAGAACTTAAAATTAAAATTGAAAACAATTTTATTTAGAAGGTTTTTCGAAATTCTTACCGGAAGTAGGTCTTTTACTCCTATCGAAATTCCGTTTTCTTTGAATATTTCGCAAGTCATGCTTTTTAGATAGGTACGTTACAAGTATGGAAGTATTTAGAACTTAATTTTCAACACCTTTTTTATAAACAAATTTCAAAATTCGAACCGGAAGTACCACTTTTACTCTTAAGCCGGGATCAGATGACTGGAGTACTTGACAAGTACGCCAATATTTGGGCACTTGGCAAGTACACCAGCCCACTGGTCGAATAGACAAGTGAATGCACTCACACGACGTTAACATTTGCAAATGAAAACGCGTCAGCAGCTGGTGCAATGTTGGCGGAATGAATATAAAAAATATAGATGAATATTTTACGAGCGATGGATACCGGTCATCCTGAAAATGTTATCGTTGCTTCTGCAGCTTTTGTGATAATGAGTGGGTGTTACTTACAACTACGGAAGAAAAGGAAGATTGGTAAAAAAAGAAGATGGTGGATGTTATCTTTGCATAGAAGTCGAGATCGGTAATTAGTACATTAACTTTTGTTATTATACCCATTGTTATATCCCTATTATTTATTAAAATAGAATGTCTCGCTAAATTTCTGTGGTGATGTATGTGATAAAACCGAGCGATCAACAATTATTTTAAAAAGATTAATAAGAAGAGTGGTTGCGAAATTTTATGGAGATCTACCTAGACAATGACATATGAAATAAACGTTCTGCTATCAAGAGGTTTCACAAATATGTATTTTCTGACGTTTATAGAGTGTTAAATTTAACATAAATAATTGGACACCGCTCGGTAAACTCAAGTCATCCAATCAATACTCATTACTTCTTTTTGTTATAGATATAGCACAACTTACATGCTGCAGGATTTGCAACGAGAACCGTCAGGACATTTCAAAAATTTTTGTAGAATGACCGCTGAGGATTTTGAGTTTCTGTTAAACAAAATAGGCCCCTTGATAAAGAGATCTGATACTAATATGAGAAAAGCAATTCCTATCAAAGAAAGATTTGCTGTTGCACTTAGATTTTTTGCCACTGGTGATAGTTTTAAAAGCTTGTCTTATCTATTTAAATTTTCACCACAAACAGTATCCGAATGTGTTGTTGACGTATGCGATGCTATAATTCATGTTCTGTGGGATTAAATACAAGTAAGTCTTATTTTTACACGTTTGTATTTTACTTTCAAAATAAAAATATAACATTCTTAAGTAATAACTAATAAACAGTGGAACAAAAAAAAATACTTTGTTATGGTGGTACAATTAAAATACAAAGTATAAATAAATTTAGAACATTCTGATTAAATAATAAATAATAAATGCAAACCTTTACATATTGAAAAAAAGACGAGGAGAAGCTGGGGTCTCACTAGATTGTGACTCCTCAGACGAAAGTTGTGAGGCACTTGGTGAAGGCGAGGCTTGAGGAGTATTATGATCATCAGGATAATAAGGTGTTGGGGATGGTGCTGAAGAATGTTGTGATGATGACGAAAGGCAGCCAGATTGCTGAGCATTGGGCGAGAAATTATTCACATAGTAACGAATGTTGGAAGAACATTGTTGGAGGGTAGTATTATTCTTATTATTATTACTGTTCGACGAATATGGATTGTATGTCTGTCTACTAATGTGCTGCATAGTGGCCCGGAATAACAAGTTGTCAATTTCATTCATCGCCACAACTCTGTCAATTGGGTCCAAAGCTTCCAGCTTCTGAGCCACCAACTGCCCATAAAGTGAAGTTGAACTGGGCGTCGATTTTTCAACATTTACCGCCTTTTTTAAAATGTTGTACGCCTCGTCCATACGTCCCTGCACTTCATCTATAGCCTTTCGTTTTTGATTAGTTTTCGTGTTTCCTGGGACCTTAAAGTGCTTGCTTGGCGCATTATAATTACTAGGTCCTGATTGCGGGTTTGAAGTAACAGTTTCCAGGGCAACATTTCCTTCAGTAGTTTCTTCAGCAGTATTTGCATACTCCACTGATTCTACAGGGATTTGTTCAAAGGGTTCATCCACATTAAAATTGCCCAATTCCTAAAGGAAAAAACACATATGCATCATTACCTAACTTTAATTCTTAACTTCACGGTGAAACAATACACTATTCATCATTTTTTTACAGATGCCAAAGACTGCCGACGTATGGAAACAAATAGCACAAGAGTTTGATACAAAGTGGAATTTTCCACACTGCCTGGGTTCTCTAGATGGTAAACATATTGTCATCCAATCTCCAAGGAAAAGTGGAACAGAATTCTACAATTATAAAAACACCTTCAGTGTCGTTTTAATGGCCCTGGTTGATGCTAACTACTGTTTCACCTTTGTAGATATTGGATGTCAAGGTCGTATTAGCGACGGGGGTGTATTTCGTAATACTGTTTTATTTAAAAAGCTTGAAGCTAACACTCTGTTGATACCTCAAGATGAACCACTACTGCATTACACAGAACAACTTTTTCCATATGTATTTGTCGCAGACGACGCGTTTGCTCTTGGTCCACATTTATTAAAACCATATGAACAAGGTAGTGACGAAAGAATTTTTAACTACCGTTTGTCACGTGCTCGACGTGTTGTTGAGAATGTATTTGGAATATTAGCATCGGTCTTTCGAGTTTTCAGAAAACCTATGTTACTTGAACCAGCAAAAGTTTCAAAAGTTACAATGGCTTGTGTTTTGTTACATAATTTTTTAAGAAAAAGCAAATCTTCTGCTTCCATCTATTCACCACAAGGTACTTTCGATTTAGAAAAAGATGGTGAAATTATCCCAGGCACATGGCGGCAAGATCAGCAAAATATGACGTCTTTTTTGCCGCTTAAGAGAATACCAAGAAGATCAGCTCGTGAAGCGCAAGAAATAAGAAAGTCGTTTTGTGATTATTTTAAAAGTGTTGGAAAAGTTCCCTGGCAAGATAGTTATTGTTAAAACTATATGAAGGTGCAAGTAATAAAGTTTTTTTTCTATATTTACCTCTGTGTTTTGTGTGTCCCTTGGTTCACAAGTTCCTTGCAAAAAATTTGATATTTTTTCATATGCAAACCAGCTTGGTTTAAACACCTCGTCTGCACCAGTGCCTGTTCCCGATGTAGCCTTCACTTTCCTGCAAAGGGGGCGAAAAGTTGCCATCAAACTTTCCTTCTTTTTTTTCAACTCCGCTATAGTACATTTGATACTCATTGTGTCTTGAATCCTTTTCCAGGCATCGTGAACTTTATTACGGTTTTTATGCTCAGGATGTTTAGCATTCCATATTATTGGTTCATTTTCATACAACGTAAGAAATTCCATGACTACTTCGTTATTAGACCACTCCATTTTAATAACTTAATAACACCACGCACTCACTTAAACCCCTTCTCTGCGCTACAAATGTAGAATGACTAGTAATTTGGCGAAACAAACCAGATTCCTCCATACAGTCGTCTGACCGCTTTTACAAGTATGAACTTGTCAAGTGTACCAATAATTGTGATTCCTTTGACTCGTACCTAAAAAACCGACAGGCGATGGAAAACAGACCACTGCTCACAAGTGACCAATAATTGCACGAGTGAAGTGCTCACACGCCTTGGCAAGTATATACCAGTAACAAATATTTGTCAAGTACGCCAGTCGTCTGATTCCGTCTTTACCGAATAGCGATTTTTTGCAAACATGTCGTAAATTATGCATTCTATATTGTGCTGAGTAACAATATTGATGTTTGGCACTGTATATTTTTGAACAAGTTGGAAGGATTATTTAATTTTACTAATTTTTCTTTGTGACTGTTAAATTAAATTATTTAAACTAAAAAAGAACATTTGTGTATACTTAAAATGTTATTTATTACAATAAAGATGTGTGCAGTCAATTATGAAAACAGTACTTGAAGGAGTTGTAGTGGACCAGGTTCTTGGTGGCAGTAATTTTCATTGGTATCTGAAAATGGAGATTTAAATATTATAATTTATGTAAAAATGTAGTTTGAAATCTTGTAAAACTTGTCTAATTAACAATAATGTAAAGTAAAATAATTTAATGTTGATTGTTGAAGTATGAAGGAAACAACTTGGTAAATAATTTCGCGGGTAAAGTTTGAATAAGCGGATCTGTCAAAATTGACATTTACAGAAAATTTTGATTAGCAATATTTTTTGAAGTACAAAGTCTTAGTAATTCATTATTATAAATTAATAGAGATTTAATAGAGAAGGTTTACTAAAGTTTGAAAAGCACTGAAACGTATCAATAAAGTTTTATAATACCATTTTGAACAAGAATTGTGAGAAAAGGAATTTAATTGGATGAAATTAGAAAACGGAAATATTGTCTTGGTGACGATAAACAAACAAGGGATTGAAAAATATTTTTTCAAGAAAGGCGCGTGTACTTTTCGGAAAATCACGATTTTATTCCGAAAAGTATATCTTAAATTCACTAAAACCGCGAAAGTTGGTGCTTAAAGTGTTCTTTTCAGCATAGAAAATATTTATTTGATGGTAGAATCAAAATATATTATAAAGAAGCATAAAATTATTCAATAATTTCATTATAATTTAATTAATTGATATCCTGTATGGAAAAAGAAGATATATTCTAAGGAAAATAAATATTTAGAGATTACTTACCAAATATTAACCAAGTCCGAGCGGAATATTGAAACCATCAGTTGCACGTGAGTTCAAAGAGGGATTCCAGTTATCCAAGTCCAGCTTATTGTATAAAAACGAGAAGTTCCACTAGTTAGAATCCCTGATGTCGTTCCAGTAAATGTTAAATTATTTAGAGGATCCTGTAACCCATATATATTTCCGAAGAGGTCTAGTTCAGTGTTATTTCGAAATAGAAGTACAGCTGCATTTAAATCCAGAAGATATCCCGCAGTTTCGAGGACACAACAAGATACATCCTGTAAGATATAACCGAAGCAGTTCCAGATCCTGGAGGAGAACGAGGATACACCAAAAGTCGTGCTAGGAGGGTTTCCAGAGAGTTACCAGTTGCACAGAACGAGTCCAGGAAGATCCTGTGAGAAAAAAAGGAAAACATAATTTAAACAAACCAGAGATAGACGATAAATATTAACAAGAGGTTGTATAATTTTTAAATAAGGAAAATTTGAATTTATTTAATTGTAAATCGAGTAAAAGTCTTAAATATTATTTAGAATTGATTACTAGTCTAGAACAAGTATAGAAATACGTTTTGTTAAAAGATTAAATCTCTATTTTCATAAAAAGTTACAGATTATGCACATATATAAATGAATTGACATGACCTTGGTACTAAAACATACCTACAACTTGTTTAATATTTTATAGACAAAGGTTGTTTATAGATAATTGACTTGCATCGTATAATGCATGCTAAATTGAAAAAGATACATTGAGTTGAATTTTGTACATACCTTTTGAATAAATAACATTTGCTAAACATCCTTCATATCACAACAAACGTACAGGTGCGATTAGACAGGTTAACTATTTATGTACATGTCGAATAACTATTTTGGATGTATATTTTCGAATCAGGATTTTTATATTTGTTGTCATTAAACTAGTATTGTGGTGAAATTCTTCTTTTTATTTAGTAAAATAGTAACATTGTGTTAGACATTTTTATAACGGACATAGAAGCTGATAAGTCAATGACCTACAAGTAAACAAAAATAAAATAGCATTATAAAGTTTATAGTGAGAGGAAAAGTATACATACCGTACTATTGTAATCCTATAAGAGGGATAATTTATTAGCAGCAATTTTCTTTTCATTATAAGAATAAGTATAACAAGATTATTAGAAACATTTAAATTGTTATTTTTATGTAGCAGTGTATAACGGTAAATACATAAGCGACATCTTTATTAAAGTAAATGAAATGCTTGTACTGCGCGGTTAAAAATAAAACTAGTTACATTTATAGGAAAGTCATACCATAAAGAAGTGATGAATCGTAATTAATATTTGAAAGAGTTAGGAGATTAATATTTATTTTTAAATGTATTAAATAATATTATTATTATAAAAAAAAAAAAGAATTAATTAAATTGATTAAGAATAAAACTGAGTAGTGTTTGGGCATAGATAAAAGAAATAAAGAAACCTATAATAGCATATGAGTACATTAATTTTGGTGCAAAAATTTTAAAATATTATATACTGAGTGGTACATTATCATTATCATAGATTATAACCTGAGATTAATTGAGTAAATTTGAATGACTAGGTAAGAGAGGAGATATTATTAGCAATACAAATAACAAGATTTGAGTAAATTAGGGTATATTATTTATTATATGTGTTGCAAGTATATTATCCCCTCCACTAGTGCATTTTATGGCGTGCCCAACGTGGAGCGATTGAAATAAGACTCGCAAATAGTATTTTGATTATTTTATTAATTTTGATTAGGTGTTTGTAATTTATATTACCCTCCTTAGCTCATTTTATGACGTATCTAACGTGAAGAAATTAAAATAAGACTCGCAACAACATATTTCAAATATTTTATTAATTATAGTAATAGCGGTAACATTGGTATACATTTTACAAAGGCAGTAAAGTCAGTTACAAACATATTAAAGTATAAGAAATTGTGCACTATAATTATTTAAAATGAATACCAGATCTAAGAGTAACTTTGGATTAAATAGATCTGAATCATCTAGTGACAGTGAAGAGGAAGTAGGTCAGGATGTGAATGTACAAGAGGGTGGAGAAGATACATCACAGGTGCAGGTAGAAGATCAATTGACAGGAGAGTTACAGGATAGAGGTGATAAGGTGGAAATACAAGAAGAGACTTCGAAAATAGAAATGTCGACAGTATCAATAGATATGAGAATTATTCAACAAATGTTCGAAAAAATTGACAAGAGATGTGAAGAAAGTAATAAGAATATGGAGAAATTGACTAAAGAAAATAATAAGAACTTAATGGAAGAATTAAGTAATAAATTGGACAAGGCTAATGAAGATAATAAGAAAAATAGGGAAGAGGATAAAAAAGAATTAAATGGGAAATTTGACAAGGTGAGTGAAGAGAATAAGAAGAATTTAGTGGATTTGAAGGAAGAATTAAGTGGTAAATTGGATAAGGCTAGTAAGGATACTAGAGAAGAGAATAAAAGAAATCTTGAAGAATTAAAGGAATCTTTATTAAGAAATACCGAAGAAAAGGTTATAAAACTTACTACAGAAATGGATAATAGGGAAGTTAAAATGCGCAAAGAAATGGATGACAAACTGAAGATTAAGGATACTGAAGTTAAAACTCTTATTACAAATAAAGTACAAGAGGTTGAAGGTAAAGTAAAGGTAGTACAAGAAAACGTTAAACAATTAGAAAAGAACAATAGTGAAATACATAAGGAGTTAGCTAAACGCATACGAGAGGAAGTAGATCAGGTAAATAAAGAAGTCTTTGACAAAACAGATATGATTGAAGAAAAGATAATAGAAAATTTTGAGATTAATTGTATCGACTGTAAACAAAACACAGTTGAAATTAAGAAAATGGATAAAAATATTACATTACAAAAGAAAACAAAATACTTAGATTCCGATAGAAAAATTTTAAGATTATATTTGGACACATTTTTATTAGGAGAAGAAGATGATAGTATTTTAGATTTATATTTGTACAGGTATACTACAGGAATAGTTACAGGAGTCGTAAAGTATACTGGAAGGAATTTTAAAGTTAAACATAGTAAAATACCAACACATATAAGAAGTGTTATAGGAAATACAGAAGGGAAAATTTGGAGTCAATTTAAAGGAACGGCAAATGGGAATGACTTCGTTGAGAGAAAACGAGTTTATGTGGATAGAGATTTGCAAAGGAAGGTGTATAATTTTACAGTGATTTTGGATATAGATGTCAGAAAATTTTTAGGACATGATTTTGAATGTCAGGATGGTACAGACATATTGATATTAAGAAATGCTGGTATTATGATATTTTTCAACAAGGTTGGAAGTATGATGAACGAGATCACTTATATTATGGAAGAAAATGATCCATGGTATATAGAAAATTTGATTCAAGTAGTAACATTGGACATCTTACAGAATAGAATCCGATTAAAATTAGTAATGGGAAAAATTGACTGGGAAAATGTATATACGACAGTTTGAAATAGGTCATATAATAGGTAAGACACAGTATTAGGAAGACTGTACTGTGAAAGTGATTAACGCCACTTCCTAAATCTGAGTTATATTAAATCTTCCGAAATAATAGGTAAGACACAGTATTAGGAAGACTGTACTGTGAAAGTGATTAACGCCACTTCCTAAATCTGAGTTATATTAAATCTTCCGAAATAATAGGTAAGACACAGTATTAGGAAGACTGTACTGTGAAAGTGATTAACGCCACTTCCTAAATCTGAGTTATATTAAATCTTCCGAAATAATAGGTAAGACACAATATTGGGAGATTGTATTGTGTAAGTGAGTAACGACACTTCCTAAATCTGAGTTACGACAAATCATCCAATTTATTACGACAAATCATCCATAATGATTTATTACGACAAATCATCCACAATGATTTAATACGACAAATCATCCACAACAATGTAATAAGACAAATCATCCACAATGATATAACATGACAAATAATTCACGTTATTTTCATAAGTAAGAAAAATATTAGGAGATTAAACGGTAAAAGGAGCAATGACATTATTTCTCTGAATCATACTAATTCATACCTAGGAAATTTTAGTCAGGACAGAAGATAAGAAAGGAGATCGTCTTCTGAAGGTACTTACAACACCTGCTTATCCAAGTAACATGTAGATCTCAAAATTTCAAAAGTTTTTGACAAATAGAGACCTGGAGTTTATTAGAAAATAAAGAATTATATAGTAATGAAGTATTAGGAGGACATAAATACCTTATTATAAGATAGGGGCATGACCAGATACAGATAACAAATTGATAAGAAAGGGGCATATTGAATTTCGCTTTCTTTAAAATGAATAAAAGACATAATGATGAAACAGATATACATGTATACAGACAAGTTCATGTTTATCGAGAAATAATTTGAATTTATAGAGAGATTGTCAGATAAAGAATGTACATAAAGTATTCCGGTATTATATTAGATTAGTTTAGTTATAGGTCTGTTACAATTATTAGTTATTAAAAAAAAAAAAAAATGATGATTAATTAGAAAAATAAGTTATATCCTCATTTCCATATTGTATATAAATTTGTAAATAACCATAAGAGAAGGTAATATAAGTAATCTTACTAGTAAATAGATTTGCCTGAGTATTTAAATGGAATGACATGGATAAAGAAGTTGTATAGAGGATAAATAACCTTGAGCCTTATAAAATTAAAAAAGAATGTTTCAGAATAAATAAAGCACTGAATAAAGTTAGAAAATAATTATCAAAATGTAACAAACATGTTAGGTGATGAAGAAATGGAAAAGAAAGAAGTTAAGAAGAGCCTCTTAAAAAATAAAATATGTTCGATGAAAATAAATGCTTACAATAAATAGTAAATATTAAAAGTACCATAAGAATATGGAATTATTATAGAGTGAATATGTATAAAAGGGTGGAAAATACCCAAAAATGATATAAAATATAGGACCAAAAGTGTCTTAAAAAAGAATTATATAGGTAACGTAAGCCTTTAAAAACGATAAGTTAAAAAAATATGGACTTTCCATAAATGAAAGTATAGGGGATGACGAAAATGTCAATTATAGGTAAAAAGGGAATTTGTTCGAATGAGAACAGTATATAATGAAAATAATATATAATTAGTAAGCATAAGTGAATCATTTTAAAAGAGGCAAATAAGTAACTAAGGCATAGACAGATAAAAAGAATATGTTATTCACCTATTTATGTAAAAGTTAGTACAGATAATATTGTTATAAGGAGTTTGAGTTAGGAAACACAGAAAAACATATATGCAATTAATGTTAAAAAGTTTGATGGCAATTAATAAAAATATAGATATTTTAATAAGGTATTGGAACATTAAGAAAGATTATAATACATAGTACGATAAATAATGGAACAAAAATTTTTTATACAGGTCAAAGACATCCATTTAAATAAATAAATTTATACTTTTATAATTAAAATGAAAATAAAGAAAAGCCTTATATTACTTTTGGACTTATAAGAAAGTTGAGTTTTATAGTTATTAGTGTCACAAATAATTTTGAATTTAAACACTGTTATGTACAGATAGTTATAAATAAATGTTATATGATATTACCAAATAATAGAAGATTCATTTGAAATTTGTTAAAGGATTTAGTTGATTAAAATAATTGTTTTGAGCACAGTGATAAACATGTGTATTATTAGATTTTGTTTAATAAATATAAATTTTGATTCGAGTTGAAAATTTACATTTTTTAAAAGGGGCATATGTGCTGAGTAACAATATTGATGTTTGGCACTGTATATTTTTGAACAAGTTGGAAGGATTATTTAATTTTACTAATTTTTCTTTGTGACTGTTAAATTAAATTATTTAAACTAAAAAAGAACATTTGTGTATACTTAAAATGTTATTTATTACAATAAAGATGTGTGCAGTCAATTATGAAAACAGTACTTGAAGGAGTTGTAGTGGACCAGGTTCTTGGTGGCAGTAATTTTCATTGGTATCTGAAAATGGAGATTTAAATATTATAATTTATGTAAAAATGTAGTTTGAAATCTTGTAAAACTTGTCTAATTAACAATAATGTAAAGTAAAATAATTTAATGTTGATTGTTGAAGTATGAAGGAAACAACTTGGTAAATAATTTCGCGGGTAAAGTTTGAATAAGCGGATCTGTCAAAATTGACATTTACAGAAAATTTTGATTAGCAATATTTTTTGAAGTACAAAGTCTTAGTAATTCATTATTATAAATTAATAGAGATTTAATAGAGAAGGTTTACTAAAGTTTGAAAAGCACTGAAACGTATCAATAAAGTTTTATAATACCATTTTGAACAAGAATTGTGAGAAAAGGAATTTAATTGGATGAAATTAGAAAACGGAAATATTGTCTTGGTGACGATAAACAAACAAGGGATTGAAAAATATTTTTTCAAGAAAGGCGCGTGTACTTTTCGGAAAATCACGATTTTATTCCGAAAAGTATATCTTAAATTCACTAAAACCGCGAAAGTTGGTGCTTAAAGTGTTCTTTTCAGCATAGAAAATATTTATTTGATGGTAGAATCAAAATATATTATAAAGAAGCATAAAATTATTCAATAATTTCATTATAATTTAATTAATTGATATCCTGTATGGAAAAAGAAGATATATTCTAAGGAAAATAAATATTTAGAGATTACTTACCAAATATTAACCAAGTCCGAGCGGAATATTGAAACCATCAGTTGCACGTGAGTTCAAAGAGGGATTCCAGTTATCCAAGTCCAGCTTATTGTATAAAAACGAGAAGTTCCACTAGTTAGAATCCCTGATGTCGTTCCAGTAAATGTTAAATTATTTAGAGGATCCTGTAACCCATATATATTTCCGAAGAGGTCTAGTTCAGTGTTATTTCGAAATAGAAGTACAGCTGCATTTAAATCCAGAAGATATCCCGCAGTTTCGAGGACACAACAAGATACATCCTGTAAGATATAACCGAAGCAGTTCCAGATCCTGGAGGAGAACGAGGATACACCAAAAGTCGTGCTAGGAGGGTTTCCAGAGAGTTACCAGTTGCACAGAACGAGTCCAGGAAGATCCTGTGAGAAAAAAAGGAAAACATAATTTAAACAAACCAGAGATAGACGATAAATATTAACAAGAGGTTGTATAATTTTTAAATAAGGAAAATTTGAATTTATTTAATTGTAAATCGAGTAAAAGTCTTAAATATTATTTCGAATTGATTACTAGTCTAGAACAAGTATAGAAATACGTTTTGTTAAAAGATTAAATCTCTATTTTCATAAAAAGTTACAGATTATGCACATATATAAATGAATTGACATGACCTTGGTACTAAAACATACCTACAACTTGTTTAATATTTTATAGACAAAGGTTGTTTATAGATAATTGACTTGCATCGTATAATGCATGCTAAATTGAAAAAGATACATTGAGTTGAATTTTGTACATACCTTTTGAATAAATAACATTTGCTAAACATCCTTCATATCACAACAAACGTACAGGTGCGATTAGACAGGTTAACTATTTATGTACATGTCGAATAACTATTTTGGATGTATATTTTCGAATCAGGATTTTTATATTTGTTGTCATTAAACTAGTATTGTGGTGAAATTCTTCTTTTTATTTAGTAAAATAGTAACATTGTGTTAGACATTTTTATAACGGACATAGAAGCTGATAAGTCAATGACCTACAAGTAAACAAAAATAAAATAGCATTATAAAGTTTATAGTGAGAGGAAAAGTATACATACCGTACTATTGTAATCCTATAAGAGGGATAATTTATTAGCAGCAATTTTCTTTTCATTATAAGAATAAGTATAACAAGATTATTAGAAACATTTAAATTGTTATTTTTATGTAGCAGTGTATAACGGTAAATACATAAGCGACATCTTTATTAAAGTAAATGAAATGCTTGTACTGCGCGGTTAAAAATAAAACTAGTTACATTTATAGGAAAGTCATACCATAAAGAAGTGATGAATCGTAATTAATATTTGAAAGAGTTAGGAGATTAATATTTATTTTTAAATGTATTAAATAATATTATTATTATAAAAAAAAAAAAAGAATTAATTAAATTGATTAAGAATAAAACTGAGTAGTGTTTGGGCATAGATAAAAGAAATAAAGAAACCTATAATAGCATATGAGTACATTAATTTTGGTGCAAAAATTTTAAAATATTATATACTGAGTGGTACATTATCATTATCATAGATTATAACCTGAGATTAATTGAGTAAATTTGAATGACTAGGTAAGAGAGGAGATATTATTAGCAATACAAATAACAAGATTTGAGTAAATTAGGGTATATTATTTATTATATGTGTTGCAAGTATATTATCCCCTCCACTAGTGCAATATATGTATATTTATCAAGAATACAAAAGTATTTAGAACTGGATTTGCAATATTTTTTGTATACATGAAATTTCAAAATTCAGACCGGAAGTAACACTTTTACTCTTAGGGAGAAGCACTTTTTTTCAAATATGTTGCAAAGTATGCATTCTATAGCGATTTAAGAGAATGGAAATACTTAGAATAGGGTTTTGAATAATTTTTGTATAAAAAAAATCTTAAAATTGAATAGCTTGAAACGCTCATACGTATAAGAAAGTCGTGTGGTGGCCACACCTAATTTTTTTATTTATATTTCTTCCAGTATGGTATTGTTTTGGTCTTCTATTTAATATTTTATATTATAGTTGTTTTCTTTAAACATGTTTTTGTATTCTGATGTTACGTTATCCTTTTTGGCTATGCTTACGTAAAAGACGTCCATTTTGATATGTTTGTGCTTCCTGTTGATTATATTATTTTTCATATATTCAAAAATATACGTGAGTTGGTTTATATATTAATGTTATTATTATATTTTGTTAAGTTAGTGAGATTGTTAGTCTTTCAACATTTGTTGTTTATATTTGAAAAGTCGAATAATTGATTGTTATTACGTAAAACAAAACAATCTTGGTGTTTTTAAAACAATTTAGCAGTCAACGAACATAAGATACATTAAGAATACGAATTATTAACATAGAATCTAAGCAAAAGTATAAAAATAAGTGTTTTCATTTCCCAAATTAATTATTACAACATGAACATAATACAGGAAATAGAATTAGAATAAACAAAAAAGGAAATATAGGAAATTACGAGTTTGAAATATTTAAAAACTTTAAGTACTTAGGCGTAATGAGAAACAGTGAGAATAGTAGAAATATGGAGGTAGACAAATAGAGTAAAGGGAAAACATATAGCAGTAGAGGGTTTGTGCCGATTCTGGCAGCTAAACAGCTTTCAGCTTGCTGCGTAAGCTGTTCGAACAGCACATAGTGTAGCACTTCAGAAGCTGTTCAGTAGCTGTCCAAATATGTTTGTAGCACTTCAGGATACTCGACATCTACTTCCAAAAAATAGCCAATCTACGAATCATTACCCCAACAGTAATAGACACAAAATGAATTTGAAATAATACAATGAATAAATAGTGCGCAAAAATACATGCGCATATATGACTACAATGTTGCACCATTCAATTATTATAGAAATTATTTCGTTAAATATATTATATTCAAACTTTAAAAAAATATAGTTTATTACTACGTCACTAAGTACCATACTGTATGTCTTTTGAGACACCCCGTATATTAATTTTAAATTGGTGCACCGACATCTCTAAAACCTCGGTGTGTGAAACTGCAATGCGACGTATGACGAACGCCCCCATTCGACATACGCACACTCGTCAAACGAGGGTGCGCGCCTTTTGTTCGTATCCAATTTTTAAATGACAGACGGGCGCGTTTTTTTGGTTGAAACTTTTGAATAATCCTGTATTTTTAATTGTCTGTGACTTTTGGAATATCCTCTATATTCATATTTTGTTACGACGTCAGCAAGTACCATATTGTATATGTATTTATTTTATAATTTTGAGACATCCTGTATATTAATTTTAAATTAGTGCGCCGACATCAGCGCCATCTATAAATCCTCGGTGGTGGCGTTTGAAACTAAAAAATTGGTTTTGGGTGAGGGGGTGTGAGGAGGAGAAACTTGAGGGGGGGGGAGGCGCCAGAAGCGGCACAAATCCTCTACTTATAGCTTATTATAACTACAAAAACATACTGAAGAGTAATAGGATACGCATAAATACGAAAATGAGTGTACTTAGAGCTAATGAAATGTGGAACAGGAGAAACTGAGAAGGTTTGAGAAAGAAAATTGTAAAAAAAATATATGAACCAAACAATGTGGCAGATGGAGAATACAGAAGGCTAATGAACTTCGAAATAGTAAATATCTTAACAGTAGAAAATATCGTAAATTTCAGAAAAGTACGACCACATAAGATGGATGGAAAATAACAGGGAAATAAAGAAAATCAGATGGGGAACAAATACTAGTAGAGGAAGAGAAGCAGGTGGAAGGTTCAGGTGATAGAGAGGATATTAAGAAACTGAATATACAGTATTGGAGGAACAGGGACCAGGACCAAGATGCTTGGACTAGGATGCGTGGACTAGGATAACTGAGGTAGCAACGTTGAACAACAGCTTAGAGTAAGACTAAAATGGAAAAACGTGGAGTAACTCAGCATAAGAAACGAGTTGCTGTATTGTAAATAAGATATATCCATTTTTTTGTCTTAGCCCTATACATACAAAAATCGTATCTCAAAGCTCACTTTTAGAAAAAGACATTATAAAATCAGGCTTGACAACTGAAAAGCAACTTATTAAATGTAATCTATTCAATTGTCAATTTCGCGGCAAATTCATGGCTCACTATACCGTATGCATCTATACATTCCGCCTATGTATTTGGCACCAGCGGAGTTTTGATTGGTCAATTCAAAATAATTCAACAATAAGTAGCTCGGTGCCAAATGCGGGTGCATAATGGAATTCGGTGCGAAACTCATATACGGAATGGAGATTTGAAAATAGTGTCGGATGCGGGTGTACAATGGAATTCGGCGTGAAGCTGCAATTCGGATTGTCGGCAAACATTAATAATTATTAATTAAACATTGAAATTGTTGTTGAAATTTAAAAAATATATTATATTATTTGTAATACACTATAGGTATATAGGTATGTTTTCTTTTACTCACATTCCAAAGAAATATCACTCGTCACTACATCCGCTGCACTGGAAGTCCCAGAAGGATTAGAAGGATCTGTAGCTGCTTTTCGAAACTGCAGAGATTTTGGGTTAGGCACAAGAGGTTGAAAAAATGATAATGGCTGACTTTTTTCGCCAAATGCCAGTTTACTCATTAAAAACAGAGAATCTGGAGATATCGCGGGCGCATTAACAAGAGATATACCATAATAATGAGAAATTGCTGCTTGATGTTTGCAGAACGTTCCTAGTCTCCCTACTACACAACTGCAACAGCCGGCTTCAATGTCCACTTCATAAAAAAACATTTGAAGCTTTTTCACTGGGTACTGTGTACGTTGTACTTGAAGTTTTTTGAATATCTTTTGACGTTAAATATTTAATTTTCTTGATCTGTCTACTTAGTAGCAAATAAGAGGAACGATTCCTATTGTTAACAAAATTCCGAAGTCGTCGTTGGTAATATTCCTCCATGGCTGTACATGCAAAATCTATTAAAGCAATTGCATTATAGGCCTTATTTCTTCGTAGAACGATGTCTTTAAAAAGCCTGACTGTAATTTCACTGTAATTATTGGTTTGATGACCACGTGTGGTTGCTTTTCTGTAAGCCTAACACCAGTCTTCCTTTCTAGACCAGTTATTATTGGTAATATAATTAATCCAGTTCCGATATTCGTCTGCTTCACAAGTGAGATTGGTGAAAGAGGCCTTAGCCGCTGCAGGTGTAGATGCCACCAAAATATTCTGAAATGATTTGTAAAGAGTTTTTCTATGATCCTGAGGTATGCCATTCTCTTTGTTCCAAAGTCATCTCCAAACAGACTGACATACGTGGAAGCGACATAATAACCTTCTATAGGAAGGCCAAACATATTTCAATGCATCCCTTTCAGCATCACTGTCATCAGTAAGAAACAGTTCAGGCCAACCTCTGCCACAAAAGGAATCCGGCACACTATCTGCTATCAGCTGAAATCCTGCAGTATAATCTTTATTAGTCTGGCCTTTTGTGATAATTACGGCCAGTGGAATCGCACCTTTATCGCAGGATGCCAACATGAAAGTCACAGAGTGGTTTGAGGCATCACAGGACGCTGTACTGTCCAGGAAAACAATGTCTTTCGAAAAAGGCAACTTATGAGCCCTCTGCATGATATTCGTGACCACTATTACAGCAAAAGGAATCTCTTGGATTGCAACAATGATTCCTTCATTAGTGTAAGCTGCCTGTTTTTCTCGAATCTTCTGCAAAAAACAGATTTCATTAAAATAAAATATAAAACTAAGTAGGATGCACTGTTTTAGATGACCGAAGTAAACTGAAACCAGTTCCATGCTCTTCTCCATAAAAATTAGGTTTAATGAATAATAGGTAGGTAGGTATTTACCTCCATAACACCGTCTCCATGACGTGGTCTTAAGTTAGCAGTACGCCACGTCTCATGCCAATACGCGACAGTACGATATTTTGGGTTGATTATTGAATTTGCCAATTCTCTGCTTTCTGTCCCATATTTTAATTCGAGTTTAGATTCATGGTAGTCAATTGATTCTTTGATACCAAATCCACTATCAAAATAAGCTTCAAACTGTTTTCGGGTATATTGCGAAGGACGTAAATGCGAAAGGCTCTCACCCACGTTTAAATTATGATTGTGATGATTACTAATGGTTATAGTAGCTAGGAAGCCTGTCTAAAAAGTAAATTAAGTACAACTTTAAAATGTAGTGAAGTAGGCAGTCAACCTAAGTAGAATTTTAATAGTGAAATAGATAATAGAGAGTTTTAGCACTCTTCCGTTATTGACTCGGTGACTGTCATTTTCTTTTGACATGTGAGATATAAAGACAGAAGTATATTGAATGTTAATGGAGTCGTTGCCGTAGGTACGTCATGCTAAAACTCTCTACTATCAAGAACAATAAATATGCCATTACTTTTCGTCTTTTTTCAAAGTGTCCTTGGTTGTGTGTTTGATGGAAATTTTAATTTTTGCTTGACAATCACAATTTTTTGATTTCCCTTTTTTATTAAACTCTGGGACAACTCTACGATAGCTTGCATGGTGACATAGATATTCTCTACTGCAAAAATTATTGTCGGTTTCAACTTCTAATGAGATATCTTTACCCTATGTAAGAATGCTTACCTGCATACAAAATGCGGTGAATTTTGTTTAATTCCTTTATTCCGCCAACTTTCTTTCAACAAATCTTCTCTATAAATAGCAACATTCACATTAGACTCTTTAGTGCTGACCGAAATATGTTTAAAACAAAGAGGCAAATTCATTTTGTGCAATAAATCAAACTCATTTTATGAAATAAATACTGTGTTAGAAATAATAAGGCGCGCATTTGGTTGTTTCGTAAATTATCGTTAATGCAATAATTGCAATATGTGGTTACATTCCGCATATGAGTTTCGCACCGAATTCCATTATGCACCCGCATTTGGCACCGAGCTACTTATTGGTGAATTATTTTGAATTGACCAATCAAAACTCCGCTGGTGCCAAATACATAGGCGGAATGTATAGATGCATACCGTATTCAAATAGAAAACATAAAGTTGGCAAAATTATTTCAAAAAACCACAATAGCTCAGTAATGGTCACTTTTAAAATAATTACGTCTTACATGTTTTTGGTGGGAAATTTAGTAAGCAATTCAAAAATGAACCGATATACAGGTGTTCGATTTGAAAAAAATCACATTTAGACAAAAATATGTTATGTAACTTTAATCCAGTTTTCTGCAAATTCAATTAGTAATTGAAAAAAAATATGAACAACTCTACCAAAAAGTGTGTTCATCTATTACGTCGTTTTCGAGAAATATAATTTTATGTAAACATTAAATTTTTCAGAAAAATGGTAATAATCCGAAAACCTTAAGTTTTAGGCCCATACTATTTTTAAACTTTTTGACTAAGAATTATACGGGGAATACAAAAATGTTATACCGGGTGTCAACGAGATCATGTATCAGCCCGCCATTTATTTATTAGTTAAAATAAAACTTTGAAATTCGGACCGTATATATGAGTGATTGGTGGGCTTCTTCAGGTACACTCAGTTTTTCTATAGCTCTTCCGGTCAAACCGGAAGTGACGTTAATTTTGAATTTTTAAATACAACGTTTATTATTTCTGTTCATATTCTGTTTCCTCTAAAAATTTGCCATCTAGTGCAGGTTAACTTTTGACATTTATGTCAAAGATGGCGGTATCTGTTAAATTTATACATTAAAGTGAAACTGCTTCGCAACAATTGTCGAAATGTAACAACCATCAAAGTTAGCTTTGAAAACAATTAAGAAACGTATTTTTCACATTTACACGCATTGGCGAAGGAAACATGTATTTCACGTTGAAATTACTAAAGAAAATAAGATTTTTTTTTTTTTCATTTTCAAATGACAGGTACTCGTTTTTTTTAAATAGTAACACCTATTTTTTATTACAGTGCCATATTGGCATAATTTTTAGCTTTCAAGTGATATAAAATATGCTGTGGTTTAGTGGTAGACAGGTAGTACAGAATATAAAATGTTTTAAAAGTATATAGTCTAATTCCAAAGCAACAGAGCAATTACACGTCAAATGAAAAAAAACACATTTATCATAGGAAATAAACGTCACCTGTAAACAACTAAAAGGGTGTGAACTGTCAATACAAGTTGATTGATAGTTCACGTTATTTTTGTGTATTGTTTAAAAGTTATTTTATAGTTGTACAGTAAACAATACATATTTGGTAATGTATACACGAAATGAAAAAGTTGATATTCTTTTGATTTATGGAGAATGCCGTAAAAATTCAAGAGCCGCTGCAGCGCTCTATGCACAGCGCTTTCCAGACCGACAGCACCCACCCCCAAATTATTTTATAAGAGTAGAATCTCAATTCAGGAGCGAAGAAGACGATCCACAAAATAATAATGTAAAGCTTATTGTTGACGAAGCAACAGAAATTAATGTACTCGCCTTAGTTGAAGTTGATAAAACGGTTTCCCTCCGACAAATCGGTCGCGAGTTAACGATTAGTTATGAATCTGCTCGAAAAATTCTAAAGAAACATAACTACAAATCTTTCAAGTATCAGATCAACCAACACCTGTTCGAAACCGATTTTGTGAGAAGGTTAGAGTTTTGCAACTGGGCTGTAGATAATATCCGAAGAGACGGTAATTTTGCTGGTAACATTATTTTTTCCGATGAATCAAGATTCACAAATCTTGGATTATTTAACCGACAAAACACGAGATACTGGGCGCAGGAAAATCAGCGATTGTACAGACAAAGTAACCATCAAGTGAGGTTTGGTTTTAATGTTTGGCTGGGAATGATTGGGGACGTTCTTTTGCCTCCTATAATTTTTGACGGACATCTAACTTCCGAAAGATATTTGGATTTTTTAAATAATGAAATTAATGACTTTTTAAATTATTTACCAAGGGAGCAAAGATATGCTGTATTTTTTCAGCAGGACGGTGCACCACCTCATAATTCACGACTCGTTAGGGATTACTTAAATCAAACTTTTGGTGACCTCTGGATTGGTACCAATGGGCCAGTCAGGTGGCCTCCTAGATCACCAGATTTAACACCCTTAGATTTCCATATCCGGCCATATTTGAAAGAAAGTATACACTGTACAATCTGCTACTCGCGAAGAACCGGAAGCACGAGTGAGGCAAGCAATAAATAATATAACCAGGCACCAGTTACATAATTGTGTGAGGGAATTTATACGACGTGTTAATTTATGTAGAGATCAGGAAGGGCGACATTTTGAACATTTATAATAAATACCTAAATAATAATAACTTACATCTAGCTCCTTTCAATAATACTCATAACTTCTTAACATAGATTTTTTAAATTACTGTTTTCGCTATTGTTGTGTTACTAATAGTTTTAATGCAAACATTGAACATGTGTGTATCTTTGTTTAATATCTAGTAGTTGATTAAATTTATGGAAGTCGTTTATTTTCTATGATAACTGTGTTTTTTCATTTGAAATGTAATTGTTCTGTTGCTTTGGAATTAGACTACTTTTAAAACATTTTATATTTTGTACTACCTGTCTACCACTAAACCACAGCATATTTTATATCACTTGAAAGCTAAAAATTATGCCAATATGGCACTGTAATAAAAAATAGGTGTTACTATTTAAAAAAAACGAGTACCTGTCATTTGAAAATGAAAAAAAATAATCTTATTTTCTTTAGTAATTTCAACGTGAAATACATGTTTCCTTCGCCAATGCGTGTAAATGTGAAAAATACGTTTCTTAATTGTTTTCAAAGCTAACTTTGATGGTTGTTACATTTCGACAATTGTTGCGAAGCAGTTTCACTTTAATGTATAAATTTAACAGATACCGCCATCTTTGACAGAAATGTCAAAAGTTAACCTGCACTAGATGGCAAATTTTCAGAAGAAACAGAATATGAACAAAAATAATAAATGTTGTATTTAAAATTTCAAAATTAACGTTACTTCCGGTTTGACCGGAAGTGCTATAGAAAAACTGAGTGTACCTGAAGAAGCCCACCAATCACTCATATATACGGTCCGAATTTCAAAGTTTTATTTTAACTAATAAATAAATGGCGGGCTGATACATGATCTCGTTGACACCCCGGTATAGGGTATTCCATTTAAAAAACTATAACTGTGGTCAGCCACGAAGTTATGGAACACTCTGTGTAATACAAAATATTTTTTAAATGTGCTCCTAACGAGCAGCTATCACAAGAAAAAAACCCGCTTCGAAATATCTTTACTCGTAAAGGCACAATCGGCCTTACCCGCGGAGTTGATATATTGCTTAAGTGCAAAAAAATCACAAAATGTGGACCTGATAGGTGGCGCTATAGTCGAGTTATTAATAAATTTTATATTTATAAACCGACATAATTTATATTATTACACAATATGCTGTATATGCTGCCGTCCGATAGATGGCGTTATTTTTTGTCAGAATACTAATCTCGCCAGCTACCGATAAGGGCAGCACAACGTCTGCCGGGCCAGCTACTATATAAGTAGTTAAGAGGAACGACTTCACTTCTTTACTAAATTTAAGAATGTATTGTGTGGCATTCGTTAAGATGCAAGACGAAAGTTCAATCAATGTTCCCCACTTATTCTCTCAAATTTAATTCTCCTCAAGTCACGATTCACTCTCGAAAACTGTTTTCCATTGTTGCAGTTGGCCCGGAGTAGACAAGGTTAATTAGAAGTTGCTGATCCTGTACGCTTACTGCCTGCATATACGTTCAAATATTTAAAGCGAGCAACGTACGAAATTCGGAAGAAATTGCACGCTCTAAATTGTCGAGGGACCATTTCCCGGGTCTGCGGAAAGTTATTTCAAGTCCTTTGTGTCTAATGATATTCTTCATAGGGATTTTAATGCGATGCTTCGGTATAATTTGACCGAGGGTAATACACGGCAAATTACTTTCGAATGTCAGGAGAAGTGTTCATTTCGCGAACGCTGTATCTTTATCGTTCAAAATTTTCATTACGCTGCGATAATAAAAACCGAATTATTTTGACATGATTTCGTCCTTTCTATACTCTGTGAGATATTCCCGATAGAATAAGATACTGAGATATAATTGTTTTATAATGTTTAATTATCAAAATTTTGAGTTGTTGTTTGGGCTATTTCCATCGTTTGAGGAACATAGGTAGTCCGACGTTTCGGCAGTCCGTCTACTGCCGTCATCAGGGTAGTCCTGAGAAGGACTGTTTCTTGCCAAACTTGTCATTATATCAACGACTTTATCTGGCGGTATGTGTCTTCCCTATAATTTTTTTAATCTGATGTGCTTTGTGTCAGGTTTTGAACCCGGTCGATAAATTCCGAATTTCAATATCCTATCCACTTTACCACTCGACTAATTCGGGGGACAGAAACTACTTTCTTAAACCTATATTTAAGTTACAAGTGTATGCGCAGTAGGTGTGCGCAGTGTGCATTTTTTCGTATATGCGTGGTGGATGTGCGCAGTGTGCATTTTTTCCGTATATGCGCGGTGGTTATGCGCAGTATGTATGTTTATCCGTCTGTCTCCGGTCTCATGGCTGCCGGTCTTTGTTTAACACATTCTCTAATCATAGGGAGCCAGATATTCTTGATTTCCAGGCTGGGCGTGCTGATCGTGTCCGGTGTTACCTTCATATATGCTGTTTCTGTAATCTTTCTTTTGTAGCCATGTTCTTGTTTGGCCAGGATTGTCGCCTCATTCCATGCAATGTTGTGGTCTTCTTCCCAAGCATGTTCCGCCAGCTGTGATTTTTCTGTCTCCCCTAAGCGTACCATTCTTTGATGTTCCTTGATTCTGACTCTTAGGGGTCTGCTGGTTTCTCCAATGTATGGTCTTCCACATTCACATCTGAATGTGGAAGATGGTACGCTTAGGGGAGACAGAAAAATCACAGCTGGCGGAACATGCTTGGGAAGAAGACCACAACATTGCATGGAATGAGGCGACAATCCTGGCCAAACAAGAACACGGCTACAAAAGAAAGATTACAGAAACAGCATATATGAAGGTACCGGACACGATCAGCACGCCCAGCCTGGAAATCAAGAATATCTGGCTCCCTATGATTAGAGAATGTGTTAACCAAAGACCGGCAGCCATGAGACCGGAGACAGACGGATAAACATACATACTGCGCATAACCACCGCGCATATATGGAAAAAATGCACACTGCGCACATCCACCACGCATATACGAAAAAATGCACACTGCGCACACCTACTGCGCATACACCTGTAACTTAAATATAGGTTTAAGAAAGTAGTTTCTGTCCCCCGAATTAGTCGAGTGGTAAAGTGGATAGGATATTGAAATTCGGAATTTATCGACCGGGTTCATAACCTGACACAGAGCACATCAGATTAAAAAACTTATAGGGAAGACACATACCGCCAGATAAAGTCGTTGATATAATGACAAGTTTGGCAAGAAACAGTCCTTCTCAGGGCCCTTACCACGCCGCATCGACATCGACATCGCCTTGATTACTTTGTCAATCGGACATTTATCGAGGAGAGTGCTGTATCAGTACCACGCGCTATCGATAAGAAAATATCGACAACTCTTCGTTCAAGATCGGCAGATCGACTTCTCACAGCGGACCGATCTAAAAACATCGGGCGTCTGGCAGTCAATTTAAATGTTTCCTTCGATGTATTTGAAATTAAATGTATGAAGTGTTCGCATGCGCTATATTAATTAGTCGTTTTTAGATAGTGATTTAAGAAATAATTAATAGCAAATTTTAATAAATAGTTAATAGAAATTAAAAGAGTATAATAATACTAATATACTTTTTCTATTTTTTAATAATAAACGAATATAAAATATGCCGCCGGTGAACGTAGCTTTAATAAATGAAGAAGAACGGGAGCGACGAGAAATTTTACGGAATTTTTAAATAGAACGAATGCTAATGAGAAATGTTACAGACATTTTTGCGTTAGAAGAAAATGAATTTCGAAAAACTTTTAGATTATCTTGCATGAGGGAAGGCAAATTAGAAATAATGTAATTAGGCAATATTTTACTGATAAGAAATTGTAATAGAATATTGTATGTCACTTGTTTAGGAAAGAACTAAAAAAGTGATATCAAAGAAGAAGAATAAAAACAAATCAAAAAAAAAATTAAAATTATTTTTGGGCATACTAAAAGTCATAGATATATACAAAAATAAATGTCCGTTATTATCCTCAAGAATTCATAAAATATTATGATTTAATTTGTATACAAAAAATACATTAAAACACAATTATAAAGATACAAGCTTACTTACATATATTAAACAATAATGTAATTAGACAATATTTTACTGATTAAATAGATTTAATTAAATTTAATAAAGTATATATAAAAAATTGTAATAGAATATTGTATGTCATTTGTTTAGGAAAGTACTAAAAAAGTGATAACAAAAAAGAAGAATAAAACACAAATCAAAAAAAAAATTAAAATCATTCTTGAGTATACTAAAAGTCACAGATATATACAAAAATAAATGTCCGTTATTATCCTCAAGAATTCATAAAATATTATGATTTAATTTGTATACAAAAAATACATTAAAACACAATTATAAAGATACAAGCTTACTTACATATATTAAACAATAATGTAATTAGACAATATTTTACTGATTAAATAGATTTAATTAAATTTAATAAAGTATATATAAAAAATTGTAATAGAATATTGTATGTCATTTGTTTAGGAAAGTACTAAAAAAGTGATAACAAAAAAGAAGAATAAAACACAAATCAAAAAAAAAATTAAAATCATTCTTGAGTATACTAAAAGTCACAGATATATACAAAAATAAATGTCCGTTATTATCCTCAAGAATTTATAAAATATTATGATTATGTGAAATAATAATATCCTGTCGGTGGTTTACAATTTAATAATAATATTACATTAATAATTTCAATTTCTTTTAGAGGTATTTACCCGCTTTGTAGGGTATATATTTTACTAATATTATTAAAATAATACTTTATGAATGGAAAAGTTGATAATTATATTTAAACAAGCTTGAAGTAACAAATAGTTATCAATTAAACTTATTCTGTTTCCATTCTCGACAGCGAAACGATTAGTGAAAATAGCTCGACAAACTCCTGTCGAGATCGAAAACAAAATTTGGGAAGGGGAAGCGATGTCGATGTGGCGTGGTACCAATTTCTGTCGATCATTGCTACTTATAGATCAAGGGTACGGTGCGGTGTGGGGGACGTATCGAGGCGACTCTCTTGTCGATGCGGCGTGGTAAGGGCCCAGGACTACCCTGATGACGGCAGTAGACGGACTGCCGAAACGTCGGACTACCTATGTTCCTCAAACGATGGAAATAGCCCAAACAACAACTCAAATTATACTCCATCGTCAACAATTACACGTCATGAGTTATCAAAATTTTGTCATCTTTATTCATATCGCACTTGTGCATAATTGTTTTTCACAGATTTATTTACTAAAGAAACTAGTGAATATTGGCCAATGCAAGTAATGATAGAAGCAGTCGTGTATGTTTTTACACTTTGTTCCCTATCAACTCGCATTAGAAATAATTACAAAAGAAAACTAGACAGTGTTTGTTTAAAATTGGCGATTGTTGGGAGCATGTCGGAGGCCAAAAAAATTATAATAATTAAATCGAAAAACATAAACGATCATTTTACATTGCATGTAATATTGATATTTGCGTGTGACTTTTTGTTTTTGATTTTGCTTCTACTCATTGTGTATATTAACATGGTAATTTTCTATCAAATGGGTTTGAATAATTCAGCACCAATTCTATTATATGTAACCGCATACAACCTCTCTTGACAAGAGATACTTTGAATATTAATGACTATTCTAGGCTGAGGATGACATACAAATCTCGAAACTAGTTCTTAGAGTACATTATAAATTAATATTGTAATGATTAAAAGAGGAACCTTTATCGTTTATGTTTTTCCATTCATATATGTCTTTACAACAATGGACATTTACTACATAAGAATTAAAATAATAGAAAATGGCCTTTCCCAGTGAGTAAAAACAGTTTATCAAATAGTTTTATAGCTGTAATTACACAAATTTATGAGAAAATATTGTTTAAAAATTGTTGTGATAACTATTCTTTACTTTCTTATACGTAGTATAATTTTTCTTTTATTTTTAGTTTATCAGCAGCTCTAGTCATGACTACAATAAACAAATTAAGATTCTACTTACAACTGAGGTGCGAAAACGCTGGTAAAACGATGAATTAAAAAGCATTTTTTACATACATAATTCGTAATAGATTAAAATATATATAGCAAGTTATTACATTAATGTTCAATCAAAAAATTAATTAACAATTATATCATCAAAATCAAAACTATTTCTTTTTGTAACATTCAAATTTAATATACACAAAAGATGCAATAATTAATTGTGAAAGCTCAAGGTGTAAACAAAGAAGTCTTTTATTAGTCCTTACAAATATCGGTCTCCGAAAATCATCTACCTTATACTAACTTTCTTTTCTTATTTCAAAACTTTAGTTAGGTACTTTTTTACTATCTAAGGAAGTACGTTAATGATGAAAACATCTCTCTCTCCCTCTTTCTCTATCTCTTTCTCTGTCTGTGTGACCACTATAGCGTCCAAACGTCGAAAGCTATTAATACCAAACCTTTTATTTTATAATCAAGCCATAACCTGTTATCTTCAATTTTTACTTTGGTTTATTATATTTCACTGTGTTATTAATTAAAATCCGTACACAATACAATACAAACATCACGAAAACCAAACCTTTTGAAGTATGTATAAAATATCCAAACTACAAAAATGGAAACACCAGAAATTATAATAAACACATATAAAACACTAAGGAAGGTATAAGTTTTACTTCAGTGACTATAAATAGTAAAGATGTCTATTATATGGCTGGCAAAATCCACTGTAAGTGTACTTCCAAAACTTGATCTATAATACTTTATATAGGATCTGAATGGTTTCAACCGGTAGCTAATTTATGTTTATAATCTTTGTTACTGTATTTTTGATATACTTTCATAATAAATTTTAAGTATTTATTTTACTTTAAATTTTATAATCAAACCAAATATATCCCAATTTTGAACAGTTTTTACATATTAATCCAAAAGTCGCTTTTGTACAAATACTACACACTTATAAGTAAAAATAATACAATTTAAAATTATTGACAAATTACTACAATCTCAACTGTTTACATGTTATATAAAATTGTTTTGCTATGTGTTCCGGCTTTTAGCGCGATATATTCCTTTTACTTTCTTATACGTAGTATAAGGAAGTATTGTGATGATGAAAATTTTCGACCTCGAGATTTTTGCAGATGTCCACGTTTTGAAGTCCCCTGATACCAAAAAAGTGGTTTTTAAAAAATGTCTGTGTGTCTGTGTGTCCGTGTGTGACCACGATAGCGACCAAACCGCTATAGCTATCTATTCCAAATTTTGTATTTAGTAGTATAATCTCCTTCTTGAGAACTGATTAGATTTTCAGCAAAATTGGCAGACCGGAAGTAATTGTTTACTTCAGTGAAAAAATCGAATTTTGCCAATATTTCGTCAACTACTAAGTTTAAACAAATTTATAAAGAATTCATATGTACTTAAAATTAAAATTGAGAATAATTCTATTTAAAATGTTTTTCGAAGTTCCTACCGGAAGTAGGTCTTTTACTCTTATCGAAAATCAGTTTTTTGCGAATATTTCGCAAGTCATGCTTTTTAGACAAGTACATGACGAGTATAAAAGTATTTAAAACATAATTTTCAATATCTTTTGTATAAAAAAAATTTCGAAATTCAGACCGGAAGTACCACTTTTACTCTTACCGAATAGCGATTTTTTGCAAATATGTCGTAAGTTATGCATTCTATATGTATTTATCGAGAATACAAAAGTATTTATAATTGGATTTGCAATATTTTTTGTATATATAAAATTTCAAAATTCGGACCGGAAGTAGCACTTTTATTCTTAGCGAGTAGCACTTTTTGATAATATCTTGCAAAGTATGCATTCTATCGAGATTCATTAAGAGAATAGAAGTACTTAGAATAGGATTGTGAATAATTTTTGTATAAAAAAATTCTTAAAATCCTATAATTTGAAACGCTCATACGTATAAGAAAGTCGTGTGGTGGCTACACCTCATTTTTTATTCTGAGACAGGGTATAGTAGGAATACAAATAAATTTGAAAAAAATTATGATTTTCGAAATTCACACCGGAAGTAAGCTTTCTAGACTGGTATGGAAATAATGAAAGCTGCATTTTCAAAATTTTTGTATAAAAAAATTTTAAATTTTGACCGGCAGTAGCACATCTCGTAAATTATGCATTACATATATGTATATAGATAGATTTTACAGTATTTACAGCTGTATTTGCAACAATTTTTTGTCCAAAAATCCAAATTTTGACCAGAAGTAATGCTTTTACTTTCTTACACGTAGTATAAAGAAGTATTGTGATGATGAAAATTTTCGACTTCGAGATTTTTGCAGATGTCCACGTTTTGAAGTCCCCTGATACCAAAAAAGTGGTTTTAAAAAATTTCTGTCTGTCTGTCTGTGTGCCTGTGACCACGATAGCGGTCAAACCGCTCTAGATATCTATTCCAAATTTTGTATTTAGTAGTATAATCTCCCTCTTGAGAACTGGTTAGATTTTCAGTAAAATCGGCAGACCGGAAGTAGTAGTTTACTTCATTTAAAAAATCGAATTTTGCCAATATTTCGTCAACTACTAAGTTTAGACTAATTTATAAAGAATTCATAAGTATTTAGAACTTAATATCCAATATCTTTTGTATAAAAAAAAATTCAAAATTCGGACCGGAAGTATTACTTTTACTCTTACCGAATAACGATTTTTTGCAAATATGTCGTAAATTATGCATTCTATATATATTTATGAAGAGTATAAAAGTATTTAGAGTTGGATTTGGAATATTTTTTGTATAAATGAAATTTCAAAATTCGGACCGGAAGTAACACTTTCATATGTATAAGAAAGTCGTGTGGTGGCCACACCTAATTTTTTACTTTTTAGATCATACGGTTTTTTTTCTATATTCGTTTAGCTGTTTAGGGAAATGTATTATTCAGTTTTGTATTACTGTGAACGATTGTAAAATATACATCCGTATTGCAACGTTCGTAACATTTTATGTGAAATGTACGGTGTTGCTGTTGAATAAAAGAAGGAATTTATAGTTGGAGAACGCCATATAGTCTCACTTCTAGATACATACACGTTATAGAAATAACTGCACGCCGATTTTTATGCTGAATTTAATATTCTTACTTTTCGTTGCATAGAACTGCATAATATTGCAATAAAATGTGGAAAAATATTAACAATGCAATATACTTTACTATTATTGGACAAAGTTAGAAAATCCAAACTCGTAAAATATCTCTGTTATACGTATTTGTTTAAAACTCGACAATAAATGGAAATTTCTAGTTAAAGTGTACATATTTACTTCTAATCTATATTCTTGTTCATAAAATGTTATAAATATAAATAAAATTAGCAAAATATACATTCCTAAAGCTAATCACAAGATTAAATGTTATAACATTTAATCTTCATTCACTTAATTCACACTAACAGTTGCAATTTTTATGGACTAACGCAGTAAGAATTTTTGCGGTGTAGAGTTTGAAGTAGCTCTAATGTTAGTAACAGAGGCTACCCTCTTATGCTCCCACTTATAGTCGACCAGTTATGTCTAGTATATTTATCCTTAAGTAAATCGCATGCACACTATATACTTTTAATTTTGGGTACATCCTACTAGATTTTAAATTAGATGCACTTATTGTATCATCTCTCTAGTACAACAGAATTCGAGCAGCAATCTCCAACAAATTGGTTGAAAGCCGCTTGAAAGCACAGTATTATCTAAAATACCGCAAAACGTATTCATTAGTGGTGTTGCAAATGTAACTATTTCGTTACTGAAGTATTGGTTACTCGATAAGATCGGAAGTAACGAATATTGGTTTAAAATAATCGTTGCTTTTTCAAACAGTTACTCTCATAATATATAACTTTTAGAATATATTCTTGTCTGAAATATTTTATTAAAAAATATAATTTAGAGTAAATAACTTTGTACAAAATATTTGAATTTAACCAATTATTAGTATTACTTGTATTTGCGTAAGTCGATTTTATTATAAGATTTTGTTTGAACTTATTGTATTGATGCAATGTAAAATAAATTTTGTGCCATGTACTACATTCTACATTTATTTGTGTGATTTAATATCGGAGTATCGGGGATTTTTATGGTTTTATGATAGAATATCTCGCTTATCGTAAATAAAATGGGGACTCTTTAAAAAATACTTTAGGTTTTGGCATTTTACTTTTAATTTTGAGTTGGAATGTTTTGTGTGATACTTTTAACAAATTTTATTTATTTAACGTAATATACAGGGTGTCTCTAAAAGGTGCGGAAAAAACGCTACCACACATTTCTGAGGGCGATCTAACCCAACTTACCTCAGTCCAAAAGTGGATGCACCATTGCATTGAATTGCCACAAGAATAACACCCAAATTACGGAATGAATTTTTTATATCCAGATTACTCATAAACGGCTGCTCCAATCAACTCCTACCAGGTATACCTTTTCTAGGTAAAAAACATTGGAGAATAAGAATTTTTATTTAAAAGTTAAATACAGTGTGTCTCAAAAAAGTTATTACGTTTTAAATTGATACAATATGCCGCAGGTGGCGCCCTCTACATTTTGCAATGAAAATGAGAGCAGATTTAAATTTTTTACCCCACGAAACCCCCCCAACCCAAATATTGTGACAATATACCAATTATTACAGAAATTATTTATAAAAAACTAAAACCAAATTGAACTTTTGACACTCTGTATCTCCGAAAGCATCCACTTTTGGACTGAGGTAAGTTGGGTTAGATCGTCATATTTTGCCCTCAGAAATGTGTGGTAGCGTTTTTTCCGCACCTTGTAGAGACACCCCAGTATATTAAAATTAGTATATAAGTGAACATTTTATTGTACCATATATTAACTATCATATTCCCGCACCGCACATTTGAACGAGTACTCGGTAACGAATAAAAAGTAACGAATATTGAATTCGAAAGTAACCGATAGTTACAAGTACTGAAAAGTAACCGAATCCAACATCACTAGTATTCATATCGTGAATCGATAGGAATAAAGAATCTTTAACTTGACTAGGATAGGTTCTATGTACATTCTTTTACTATTAATTTGTGTACAACCTTTACTTAAATCAATAAGCAATATCAATTTAATCCCCCAGTATACAATGACAATTGTTCCATGTATATATTGATCCGTGTAAATCTTGCAGTAGTAAATATACATTGTGTATGGTCAAAGATCGATAGGATTTTAAGGTGACATACTTCACAATAATTACAAAGTAATGGAAAAATTTTTGTATATCAATGTTTGCAATTAAGGCCGGAAAAAAATATTGAAAAATGCAGTCAATATTTTTGAGATGGACTGTATGAATGAACTTAATCCCGCTATGCGTATGTTTGTTTACATTTAGAACACTTCTCATATGCCATAATTTAGTCACAGCTACCTCCCCTAGCGCCATAAATCCATTTAGTACCTATGTTTCCTATTTTCAGAACTGTACATGAAGTACTTATCGTCACAATTTTAGGTCAGTCGGCCAAAGATACGACTGTGTTATTGTCGCTGGCGTTGTGTTTAGTTAAGTGAATAACTTAGTTTTCTGTTGATTATCGTTGTTAATTATTGTTATGGCGTTTAATAATAATGAATTGATGGACATACTATGCGCCAGTATGCGAATGTGTACGTCTTATAAGTCGCGCATATTTAAAAAAAAAAGGAATTAAAATAAAATAAATGGAATTTGCAGTAACTGAAGTAAGTAAACTTATACACACACTTTATACTCAACGAATAATGTAAAAAGATGGTAGAATTCTTGTTATCGTTGAAATGATTTTACAGGAGCTCGTGTTTACAAAGCGAAATTGAATTCGTATCGTATTCATAATAAACTCACCGAAATCCATCTGCGCCAACAGCAGATGATATACACGTGGCCAATTCCCACAACACATGATCTTTGGTTGGTTTTAACTGTAAGCTGTGCGTCAGGTCCTGAAGCATTTGTCTTTTGTCCGCGTGAACGCAAAACTTCCATCTCGACAGGCTCGTTTTCCTGTTGTTCTTGGCGCACGATTCGGGTTTCTTTTTCAATCTTTGCGATCTCCTTATGATCCACCGTTCCAACTGTTCGAGTTCGACTTCTTCCATGACGAATCGTTCAAGGAAATCCGGATGTGAACGCAGGAAATTCGTGACTTGATCGGCTGAAACGGTGTAAAAGGAAAGAGATTATTAAAAATATAATCTGTTTTTTTAATAAACAACGTCTTAATAGCGTGTTAGTACTTTATTAGTTAGTACCCGCTAACATCCTATTAAGGGAATAGTTACTTTAGGTATTAGTAGTCCTATATTTAGGATCTAATAAATATACAAGATGAATTACGTGAGATGTCAGTAGCAGAGATTGTTATAAATCGAAAGAACTCTTTATAAGTATACGAAAAAGTAAGAATTATCTTTTAAAAAAGTTTTCACAAAAGAGAAAATGAAGTGTGGACACCACACGACTTTCTTATACATATCTGCCTTTAAAATTATATGTAATAAATCGGCTTACGCGATTTATTTGTTAAAATTTTATATTTTTATTTCATGCATTTATTTAATTCTTTTGTATTTTTCCCAAATCATTCCGGTCAATATTTCGTAAAACCCCTCTCCTTAAATTAAAAAGGGCGGCACAAGAAATCTTATAAACTAACACCAAACCTATCGTCTATATACAAGGACCAATGAGAAAGTTATACATATTCCTTAAAGCAATATATTAGTTCTAAGATTGTCAAGGGAAATGAAATATACAAGTACCTTTAAAGGAATACATAAATATCCGTTAAGGGAAAGTATAAGTGTGTCAAATAAAGCTGTTACGTATGAGTGATATACGGAACTGTTGGCACCAGCCACATTAAAGCAGATGGTCAGTAGATATCCTATACATGAGTCTCAAGTAGTTATTATAGGGTGGGTTTGGAAACTCTATTGTTAAAATGGGATAAATATGTCAATAGTAATTGGTAATGCGGAAAGTACGTAGAATTCTGAGTTCTAACAGGGCATAGACCACACGAAGAGCAACATGTGTTAAGACAGACCTCTAGTCAAGTGTGTTTTAGACATTCTTACGTCTACGGAAAAAATATTAGATCACACACAGTGGTGTTTAAATTATATTAATGACAAGACCAAGATAAGAAAGTACATGTAAAAGGCGTACTTTCAACTAACATATCCAAAATAAGTTCAACCAATAAGAACTAAAAATGGATTCGTTAACTGTATACAGGGCGTGACATAATTAGACCGAGAACTGATAAAACTAGGTGCAGAAGAAAAATAAAGGGACTTTCGGCGGAGTCCCGCCGGGGCTCCGACCGCTCCGACCGTTCCGACCGTTCAGAGAGTTTCGACGGAGCTCCGACCGTTCCGAGAGTTCCGAGAGTTCCGGCAGAAGTTCCAACAGTTCGAAAGGATCTCAACCTCGACTTGAGTTATCCTATAAAACAATCGCAGTTTTAAGTTGTGTGTTAAGAAGTCGGTCTAAGAGAGTATGAACTGCCTATAATTGTGTTACCAGTTTAATTCTTTTATGTGAAATTGTGTTTTATAATTTTTTGTATGTGTTTCTCTTTTCTGCGTTGTATAAATTACGTTCAAGCTATTGTAATAAATAATTAAACTCACCAGTGAGTGATATTTGATTTGTGAGTTTGGTTAATTTGTGGTGTTGTAGACGATAGGCTGGATGACAATAAGGTCGGTAAGTCGTTAGTGTATTTTGTTTTGTTTTGTTGTGGTTAATGTTAGTTTTGGGCTTAAATTTACGGAGAATCATCAGCGGGATTATTACAGCTTTGCGTATATAAGATTTCAGAGGCCGAGATAGCGCCAAGTACATACTTTTAGTTTTATTTATGTGTTTAATGTTTTGTGGCATTCTGTAATGTTATTGTATTATAAGCAAAAGTACCTTAGCACTATTAAATATTTAGTTGTTATTACGAAATACATGTTTTCTTTATCTCAATCCCGTAACACCCCACGCTTGAAGAGATCATAGTTACCTGACCAGTTCGACACGTTACTCAACAACACGTAACACCTGAGTGGAAAAAATAATATAAATATTATATTCAATTAATTATATAGTATATAGTTTACATTTGGTGGCAGCGAAAACAATAATCTCCGATTCCACAGGTGCAGGTTGTTACAATTTGGTGACAACGTGATGTTACAATTTGGTAGCACAGGTGTTGTTACATATACAAAAGTTGTTCTAAATTAAGTTTTATATACTTTTATCCTCTTAACAAAATAAACCGTCAGGTCCAAATTTTGAAAATTTTTTATACAAAAAATATGCCAAATCTTGCTCTAAATTGTACTCTTGCAAATCTATATAGAATGCATAATTTACGAGATATTTGCAAAAAATCACTATTTGATAAGAGTGAAAGTGTTACTTCCAGTCGGAATTTTGAAATTTCTTTTTAATAAAAAGTATTTAAAATGAAGTTCTAAATGCTTTTATACTCATAATGTATTTGTGTAAAAAGCATGACTTGCGAAATATTGGCAAAAAACGGATTTTCGATAAAGTAAAAGACCTACTTCCTGTAGGAATTTTTACTTTCTTATACGTAGTATATAAGGAAGTATTGTGGTGACGAAAATTTTCGACCTCGAGATTTTTACAGATGTCCACGTTTTGAGGTCCCATGATACCGAAAAAGTGGTTTTTAAAAAAATTCTGTGTCTGTGTGTCTGTCTGTGACCACGATAGCGGTCAAACCGCTGGAGATATCAATTCCAAATTTTGTATTTACGTGTATAATCTCCCTCTTGAGATCTGATTAGTTTTTCAGTAAAATCGGTAGACCGGAAGTAGCAGTTTACTTCAGTGAAAAAATCGAATGTTGCCAATATTTCGTCAACTACCTAGGTTTAAACAAATTTATAAAGAATTCATATGTACTTAAAATTAAAATTGAGAATAATTTTATTTAAAAAGAATATCTCGCAAGTCATGCTTTCTAGGCAGGTACATTACGAGTATAAAAGTACTTAAATGATAATTTTAAATATCTTTTGTATAAAAAAAATTTCAAAATTCGGACAGGAAGTACCACTTTTACTCTTATCGAATAGCGATTTTTTGCAAATATGTCGTAATTTATGCATTCTATATATATTTATCAAGAGTACAAAAGTATTTAGAACTGAATTTGCAATATTTTTGGTATATATGAAATTTCAAAATTCGGACCGGAAGTAACACTTTTACTCTTAGGGAGTAGTACTTTTTTTCGAATATCTTGCAAAGTAATTCTATAGCGATTTATTAAGAGAATGAAAGTACTTCGAATAGGATTTTGAATAATTTTTGTATAAAGAAATTCTTAAAATTGTATAGTTTGAAACGTTCATACGTATAAGAAAGTCGTGTGGTGGCCACACCTCATTTTTTAATAAAAGTATTCACAAATTCACTTTTGAGTACATTTGAATTCCTTATAAATTTGTTTACATTTAGTAGTCAAGTAGTAGTGATCAAATATTGGTAAACATTGATTTTTTCACTGAAGTAGTAAACTACAACTTCTGGTCCACCGATTTTACTACTCAGAAAGTAAAAATTAGATATGGGCACCACATGACTTGAGTAAAAGTGTTACCGATTCGAATTTTGAAATTGTTTTTATACGATAATTTCTCCAAATCAAAAACTTAATAAATCTGAACAGAATGCATCATTTGCAGATATTGGTAAAAAAGCTATTCGAGAAGACATACTTCCAGTGGGAATTTCGAAAAACTTTTTTTTATAATAATGTTGCAAATTTACTTTTGGGCATTTTTGTATTCTTTAGAATTTATTTAAACTTAGTAGTTCACAAAATATAAGTTTTATTTTTTCAGTGAACTTCTTCCGGTAGATCGATAAAAAAATTAATCATTTCTCAAGAAGGAGATTAGATTTGTAAATATGAAATCTGTTATGCGGAAATTTTGTGTTAACATCACTATTATCCTTGGTCTCGGACCAAAATCCAAACAAACCGGATACTTCTTTTTATCACGTGTAAAGTATATGTTTAACACTTTCATGAAAATTATGTACATAGATTGACCTTTTTGGTATTAGATGTGATATTTGAAAAGTATTCTAACGATTCATTATAGTTTAACACGTAAAACACTTGTATTTTTAGATTTATAGACAATATATCTTTGTGTTTACAATACATAGTGACTGTTTTTTATGTTTTTTTAAGAATCTAAATGTGAAAAGATTAAATTACTTACTAGGTAGGTATAAATAAAATCTTTCAGAAAAACAGCCACAGTTTGTTGTAAACACAATGTTGTATTGTCTATAAATCTGAAAATACAAGTATATTGCGTGTTAAACTATAGTAAATCATTAGAACACATTTCACACATCACACCTATCACTAAAAGAGTTAATTTATGTAGGCACTCTTTATTAAAATACTTTTACACCATATAATTTACATGGGAGAAAAATAACTGTGCGGTTTGATTGGATTATGATCTTTGACCACTCTCAATAATAACGTCAGAAAATTGTCGCGCATTGATAAGTTTATGCGTTTGGTCGCTATCGTGGTCAGAAAGAGAGAGAGAGAGAGAGAGAGAGAGGGAGGGAGAGAGAGAGAGAGAGAGAGGGAGGGAGAGAGAGAGAGAGAAAGGGAGGGAGGGAGGGAGAGAGAGAGAGCGAGAGAGAAGGGGAGAAAGAGACGTTTCTAAAACGACTTTTTCGGTATCAGGGGACGTGAACATTTGCAAAAATCTCGAGATCGAAAATTATCGTCACCACAATGCTTCCTTACTATTCCACGAAAGAAAAATCACACTGAAGCTCGAATGAATCGTAATTTTGAGCTATACCGAAAATTTAAGTTAGATTTAATAGCATTCTTACTTGTTAAACATACTAAAACACGGTACTAATAATTTAGTGTGCAACTAAGCCTAGTTGCCTATTAAGAACGTCTGTTAATAAGAAATTTTTATGGCGACTTGGTATGATGTTAGTGGCTTGTAATTCTGTATATTAATTAGATGGAATATATTTAAGTCTATTTGCGTGCATTTGTCTAAATTGCTTACCAAAACTTTTTAATTTGTAGTGAGCAAAGCAGCAATTGCCTGGTTGATAATGGAATTTTATCATAGAAGCCGTACTAGAGCATGCAATAAAAAATAATTCAAGTACCCACGTGTCGATTTCAATTACTGGTAGGAATATAAATTACATTTGCATACACAAATTATTCGCGAATGACTAGATTCCATTGAATGTTTTTTTTGCTTATTTTAAAATAAAAATCCATGAGAAAAATTCTAATGTACACATCATGCGAAAACAGAGGGAGCGTATTTTTGCTTTTAATATATTCCCAGAATTAAAGTATTTGTTTATCTGTTTCATGAAGTTGTCATTTATTCCTATTCCATTAAACTGAAAATTTGATATTATCAGTTGTGGATATGGACTAATTCTATTTTGGGAATTAAATTATAATTATTGATATAATATAAAATATAGAAAAATGAAAATATAGCAGAAGTCTTTAAGACCAGGCATGATGTACTCTATATACAATATGGTGGTAAAACCTGTCCTATCTTCTCTAATGTGGTAACCAAAAATATAACAAAGAAAGGATTTTCTACAACTAGACAAGGTGCAAAGTCTCGCCTGCTTGAATATAGGGGGGCCAAATACAGCCATGGAGGTCCTCATAGACCTTGCATCTCTTCACTTAGTGACACAGGAGAGACCAGGATGGGTGCATTCAGGTTGCAACTAAGATATTGCCATAATTGACTATACTATTCGAGGTAAGCTTTCTAGAAAGAATCGAATGGGAGAATGGTAAGCAGGATATCAGAAGGTGGGACCAGACTTGGTATAAAAAATATTGCAAATAAAAAGGATAAAAGAAAAATATTAGTAATGCAGTGACGAGAAATTGATTTTTCTTTCCTCGAGTTCGAGCCTGTCGCAGTTAATGTAAACATAATAATTTTCATGTAAAAGAATTTAAGTTTCAAAATAATATACTTCTATTTACCGAAAAAAGAAAATATAGTAATGCACCGAGGTTGTCGACCTTTTCCACATAAAGGCGTGCTATTCACACAAAAAAAAAAACATCGCCATAGAAAATCTTTTCAATTGCCATTTGTTCTCTAACAAAGTTTGTAACTCTTTACATTTTATCGTTTTTTTTTTTGGAAGAACCTTAAACTGGAATTACTAGTGGTATTTGTAGTGGCGAAAGTATGTGTACAGATAGTCTATGGTGACGATGCAGTCTTTTCGTCGACTTCCTTAATTAATATAAAATATTCGGCTCTGTCAAATTGGCACTCTGCAGTTACAATTTGCATAGTATATAATGTATGTCAATTCTGTCCGGTTGGGCTCAATTGTGCCGTTAGTAGTTACATTTGTACTCTTCTGTTTTCAGAGATTTTAAAAAAAGTCGAAAGGGGGGCTAACTTGACGATTGCCCCCCCCCCAAACTTGAAATACTTTTTAAAACTGGGTGCCTTCACAAAGCACTCCAATTGTGCAGTGTAGCATTTTTCCGTCAACCACTCACATTCGAACTTACCCCTAAAAAAAAATCAGAAATTGACGAAAGTCTGGTGCCCCCCCCCCCCCAAAGTTGTATTTCTCTCCAAAACTCGGTGCTTTTGCAAAGCACGCCAATTGTGCTCAACTGTGCTGTATGGCATTTCCCCCCATCCACTTTCGAAGTCATACCTAAAAAAAAAATTCCGAAATACGATAGACGAAATTTTACTGTCGTCCCACATTTGTTATAATTTACTTAGTATAAATTGTGTGTCAATTCTGATCAGTTTGCGCTCAATTGTGCCCATATTAGTTTCATTTGTGCTCTTATGTTTTCAGAGATTTTTAATAAAATCGAAGTGGGGGCTAACTTGACGATTGCCTCCCCCCAACAAAGTTAAAATTCGAAAGCCCAATGAAATTAAAAACCAGGAGCTTTTCTTTTGAGTTAGATCAATAAAAGAATTGATTTTTTAGCAAAGCAACTAAACAATATGATATTGATAAATAGAAATTCTTACAGGTAACCTCACCTACATATAAAGGCTGTATTCCACTTACCAAGTTTTTGACCAAGTTATTGGCCAAGAAATTGTCGGCAAGTTCTTGATCAAATTATTGTTGACCTTGACTGTTTTACACTTATCAATTTCTTGGCCAAGTTTTTAGGTGAATTAGCAGTACCAATAGTGCAAAAGTACGAAATAAAAAAATTAATAAAGTTACCGAAGATTTGTGTATGATATTGAATGTAAAAATAACTGCACAAGAGATACAAAAGAAAAGAAATAATTTGGGCATACAATTCTTTCAAGAAGTATCAAATTAACATGTCATTTTTAACAGTATTCTAAAATGGAATTTGTGTATACATTTTACACAGTTGGCAAAAAACTTTATAACATGAATATTACTAGAAATCACTAAAAACTTGATCAAGTTGAGAAGAAAAATAGAACATGTTCTAAGCCACCAAGTTCTTGGCAAAGAAATTGACCAAGTCGACTTGACAAGTGTAATACACGACTTGTCTTGGTCAATAACTTGGCCTAGAACTTGGTAAGTGTAATACAGCCTTAACAATACCTAAAGGCCCCTTGATTTTAATTTTAATAGATACTCTTCTGTCAGTCCAAATCGATCATTTTTGAAATTAAATCTAAATCACCAAATAAAAACAAATAACATAATTATGTATGCAATTTTACTGCTAAATTTGTCAAAATTTTGGCCTAGCCATAAAGAATATTATCAGGTCAGTTCCGGTATTCTTAACAATTACAGACTAAAGCCAATGTAGACTATAAAATAAAATACAAAAATATTACAAAAACTGAAACTATGAAAGCGTTGCTGTTAATTTGTCATATATAGTTTACTTTCGTCAATTTCGGAAACTTTTTAAAGGTATAACTTCGGAAGTGAGTGGTTGGAGGGAAAATGACATACGGTGATACGGCATACTTAAGAAAAATTGGCGTGCTTTGCGAAGGCACCGAGTTTTGGAAAGAAATTCACCTTTGGGGGGGGGAGCAGTAGACTTTCGTCAATTTCGGATTTTTTTTTAGATATAATTTCTAAAGTGAGTGGTTGGCGGAAAAATGCTATACAGCACAATTGAGCACAATTGGAGAACAATTGACACCCATTTTACACTAAATAAATTACAACCAGAGGGGACCAACTTGACATAGCTAAAATATTCTAAGTAATTTTCATTTTCATATAATCCGAAATAGCCGAAATACGACACGAATCTTCCTCATATACATGTATTTATTCATGTATGTGTTTGGTTGTGCATTAACAAATGCAGCCACGAAATAGATATACGTGTGTTTTTAGTATACCTATTAACCACATGAAATTAATATCAATTTCTAAAATAGGGATATAAGTTTTCATTGTTCCCATGTTGATCACAGCAGGTGACTTGAGTCTGCAGATGGTAAAAAATGAAATGAAGTGTTTCCTTCTGTTCAACGAGATGAGAAAAAATTACCTCTAATGCTTGCAAGTATCACCTCGGTTTGTATAAAGGTACATTTCGACAATTCAAAAGCATCAGGCACAGGACTGATGAGTAATTGTAGTGGCGAAACTTTGTGTACTACTATGTGTCCCAAGATATTACAAAACATTAGCAAATCTATAACGAAAGGGTTGGAAGCATATACAGCTTGAGCGCGCGGGGTATGATCACCCGTGCCAGTCGATATTCTTCGGACGTATATTCGGAAAATTGATCTCCGCCAGCTGTGTTCGCCAGATATAGATACATATTTACATCAGTTCCAGTTGCGTACTGGCTGCAAAGAGGAATGCACGTAGGTTTTTGTGTTATTTAATGGTATTTCTGTTATACTTATTTATAGTTTTTTTTACCATGAAATTTCTATTTATTTATTTTTCTCCAGACATCTTAGTTTATTCTGCAGATGTTTCAGGCGGGTTGTTTTTATTTCATTCTAAAACCCAGTTGTACTGCTATAACTTTTTACACAACTACATTATTATTTAATTTCATACGGATAATCATAATTACGTTATAAGTATTACAATCTTCGCGTTATTATCGACTTAGTTATCTAAGCAATCGTCATCACTTAAAGAGAAAATTTAATTTGTTCTTTTTGTCAATCTGCGAAAAAATAATCAGATCACTATGAGTTCGAATATGAGCAGGCAATGCTAGTATGTTGTGCCGTAACTCTAATATGTATTATCGGACCACGTTTAGATGCGAGTTTACGTATACCATCGGGTGATCATACCTCGCGCGCTCTTGCTGTATATTAGCTGGCGGTGGGCATTTTCTGCAATTACTTGAACATTTGCTAAAGAGATTTCGATGTTTTTATTTTAGTTGACTATAACTCCCTCAATTTGCATTCTTAGCCCCATACTACTGGAAACACGCTCTTCCAAAATGTTATTGAAAATCATATCATTACATTTTGGTACATACTTAAGAAAAACTGAGTATACACCGTAAAAAGAGAAATGTATAAATAGATAACCTCAATCGAGGACTGTCAAAAACAGATTATTCATTTTTGATAAATAATATAATTCACATTTTGTATTTTGAGAGGAATTTACATGTACGTATATATATCACACATACACATATGTCGACAAAACATTTTCCATTTCCATATTCAAGTGTAATCGATTCGATGGAATGACTAACTTTGGTTCGTGTTCTGTTATTGATATTGATTATCGTTTTCTTTTCTACATGCACCGATATGTTAATAAATTGATTTGAATTTGAAAAATTAATACTACAATAAAGCAACCATCGAAATGACCAAATAACTCTTCATTACCTGTGACATGGACCGGAGGCATCGTAGACGAAGTCGTCGACTGAGTGGCCGCTGTATTGACATCATTTTTGATTGCTTGCGCTCCTGGAACAAGGATATAATACGTTATAAATTATCATCGTGAAATCTTCTGTAGAAAACATATCGACTAAAGTCGGATATAAAATTCGTGTAAAAAAATGAGACACATTTGTTTGTTTTTGAGAATTGAAGAGATTAGTTCTTGTTTTCTCTTCAAGCATATTCACTTCTGCATCAAAGACACACTTGGCGAAAGTTATCTAATGCTTTAAATTACCTTAACAGTCCACTTGGGTCATTTTGCGTAAATAGTGAAAACAAAATTGCTCAAAACGGATATTCTATATGTAACAGAGAAAATTTGATGACGGGATTTCACTAATGAAGCCAATGCTAGACTTGAGGAATGCTTTCGACTTGGTTGATATACTTGATATTGCTAGCATTATATAATTAAGGGTTTTCCATTTACTGCGGATCTTATCGACAAGGTCGACTTTAATTAGCGGAATGGAAAATTCAAAGATTACAAATTAGAAAACTTTGGTTTGGTGTACCTCAGGATCTATCCTGGACCCGTTACTCTCAATAATACTCATTAACGATATGAAACACAGTACTGATAATACAATTACTGAAACATGTTTTTAGACAGATAACATCACAGTATTAGCCCAGACAAAGATAGACGATGATCTGAAGTCAGATAGATTACTGGAAAACGTCATGGAAGAGATAACGAAGAGCTACTTTTATGCACAGAAAACAAAGTACTGCCTCAAATGAAAGAATCACATGGAGCACCCAAGCAGCATGTCGTCTCCCGCAATAGCTGAATATGGCCACAAGGAAGTAGCGAAAATAGCTTACTTTTCGCCCTTTCTATCCAACATGGCCTGTGCAATTTTGTTTTGTGAATTGGCCACGCAAGCAAGCAGAATATTTAAGCTGCTAAGACAAACCATCAGGTTTCTGACAGATTTATCGTATTACGAGTGATGTCGAGATTGGTTTCGAAGTATGGCAATATTCACTATGATTTCTCTGATCCACATGAGTGTTGAAACTGTAAACAACCATTAAGGATGGTAGAAATATGTAATAATGAAGGTCAATCATACGAAACAAGGAATATGTGCACAATAAGCATTCCTTTCCATCATATATTAGCTACGCAATAGGTATGTAGACTGCTGCGAGCCTAAACTCTAAAATGCGTTGCTGTTGGAATTCATAAGCAAACGGGAAGATGCCTATGATGTATACGACAAACACATCATCCAATTAGCATTTTATCAGTTTTCTTTAAAATTATTAACTATTTATAACTTAGGAGCTAGACTTTAGTATCTAGTAATTGGTATATTTAATTGATTTACGCACATTGTTAATTCTTGTATTCTTGAAAACTATTTTACATTTGTATGGCGTACTGCTGTTGTTAATTCTATTCCGAAAACAAAGGAACCAACAAGTTTTTCCGACTTAAGACGTATAAGTATACTACCAGTTATGTCTAAGATCTTAGAGAAAATTATTGCGGTACAGATAAAAAGCCACCTGAGTATTAATAGTGTTCTGCATGAAACCCAATCTGGATTCAGGGCTTGACATAGTTGCACTACTGCTCCCTTGAATATAGTGGATGATATTGTGACGGCTGGTAATAAAGGTGACATGACGGTTCTCACACTTTTTGATTATACAAAGGCTTTCGATACTATATCACATCTAACATTACTATCTAAGCTCCATTACGTTGGTTTCTCTATGGAAGCTATCAATTTCTTGAGCAATTACTTGCTGGATCGTGCTCGGATGGTAGTAATCTCTGATACAGCTTCGAGCCTGCGTAAAACTATTAGTGGCGTAATCAGGGCTCTATATTTGGTCCATTACTGTTTACAATTTACACCTCTCATTTCAATAAAGTGTTAAAGCATTGCAGTATTCACATGTATGTTGATGATACGCAAATTTATATCTCTTTTTTTCCATCTGAAATTCGCTTAGCGAATGATCGAATCAATCATGATCTTGCTCAACTACATGACATCTCCACTAAGCATTCCCTCTTTGTTAATCCAAATAAGTAAAAGTTATTACAGTGACATCCTAGATAACTTAACCTGTAGGATTGATAACACCGATATCAATGTGGTGGAGAGGAGCAGTAATTTGGGAGTCACTTTGGATCCATCTCTAAGATTTAGGTATCATGTATCTCAATGTAGTTGAAGTGGCAAGGACAACCCTTTTTATAGCAACTGTCAAAATTTCAGACATCTACTGTCAATAGTTGTTATTTAAGAGTGAGCTTTGTGTAACTAGTCAGGCGGTTTCGCAAAAATGAATAAAATCGGATATTTGCAGTGATAAAACACTTTTGGATGGCTGGGAAAACGGCCACGGAAATTCGAAATATTTTGTTAGAAGTTCATGGCGGATTTACTCCGTCAGTTTCGACCATCAGCTTTTGGGTAAGCGAGTTCAAACGTGACCGCACAAGTACAAGTGATGAACCACGCAGTGGACGCCCAAAAACCGCTACCAACGATAAAATGGTCGCCAAGATTCATGATGTCGTGTTAGTCGATCGCCGATTGAAGCTGAAAGAGATAGCAGAGACAACAGGCATCTCAGAAGAACGCGTTGGCCATATCCTACACGAAATTTTTGGAATGAAAAAGCTTTCGGGGCGACGGGTACCGCGTTTGCTCACAGCAGAGCAAAAACGAAATCTGGTGACCGTTTCGGACGAGTGTCTGGCCATAACGCAATCCAAAAGAATTCTTCATGCGTTTCGTAACCGTGGATGAGACTTGAATTCACCACTACATACCGGCGACCAAAGAACAATCGAAGCAGTGGACTTTTCCGGGCGAATCAGCTCCAAAGAAAGCAAAGACCGTTCCATCGGCCGGAAAGGTCATGGCGACCATTTTTTTGGGATTCCCAAAGTGTGATCCTCATCGACTATCTGCAGAAAGGAAAGACGATCATGGGGCAATACTACAGCGATTTATTGACCCGATTTAATGCAGTATTCAAGGAGAAACGGCCTCGTTTCCGGCGGAAAAAAGTGCTTTTTCACCACGACAATGCACCGGCTCATTCATCCCGCATCGTCTTGTCCAAATTGAATGAGTTGCGCTACGAATTAGTTTCTCATCCTCCATATACACTGGACCACCTAGCCCCCAGCGACTTTTTCCTATTCCCAAACCTGAAAAAATCGCTGGCAGGGAAGAGATTTGCCTCAAATGAGGAGGTCATCGCCGCTACAGATGGCTATTTTGCAGATCTCGAAACATCCTACTTTTCCGACGGGTACAAAAAAAACAAGTAACAGAGAAAATCGGGTAAAGTCCCCTCTAGAACAACCATAAATACGTGTTGCTGACTCATTGGTTGTCGTCAGTACGGTGTAGCTAAGCAAATGGTGAATTAGTACGGTATCTCTAATATATTTGACACCCTCATTTAACATTAGACGGGCTGCCTACCCGTATGTTTCTCAGAAACTACTGGGCCGGTTTACTTGATTTTTTTTTAAATGACCGCTGGGCCGAGTCTAGGATGTGCGTCAAAATAGGGTTCACGAAACCGAAGCGGGGCGTAGCAAAGTCCCAATACTGCAAAATTTGCATAAAATAAAGGTGATCCTCTTGAGCTAATCGTCGATTTTCACGGTAGAAGGCTGGAATTTTGCATAGTTATATTACAACATGTCCTATATACAAATGACACGTTTTCCGTTTTGAAAAACCTTCATTAGATGCGATTTTATACAAATTTTTCGGAACAGTCAGTAGTGTAAAATCGCCTTTGATGAAATAACGCATTGTCGACTTTTAAAATAGCAGGTTGAAGCCAAGACACTAAATTATTCTACGACTCAAGCTCTATCTGGATTTTTTTTCCGTTTTATGTTATCTATATCAGATTTTATTTAAACTTTAAAGTTCAGAAAGTTTTCAAAACTTCGAGTTTTTCCAAACAGGTGGCAGACGGTTGAAATCCGACTGGTGTAATTTACTTTGTATTTGTATTATAATTTAACACTCAGTTTCTGTGTTGTAAATAAGAGGTGTCGAAGGAACAACCTATGGACATTTCGGCATTTGTTATATTAATTACTGCATTTAAATTATTTATTTCATTGAGGTAATGCTCTAATTGCCACTGAAAAGGTTGTACTAGCTAATGGAGAAAATGCCCCGAAGGGGACACAAAAAAGGTGAATATACTTAAGTAAAAAGGCTGCGAATATGAAAAAGAAATGTACAAATATGTACTTATGTTCCATGTGTTCGGGTAATAATTCATATTCGGGTCCATTTTACTTAAGTATATTCACCTTTTTTCTGCCTCCTTCAGGGCATTTTCTCTATTAGCTAGTAAGTTAAATAATCCAATGTTATAGTTTATTTCAAATTATAAGAATATAACTTTGAACGGCTCTAATGCTTTTATTGCACCACCTGCGGCAACAACTACCTAGCCGCTTAATACGATTATCTTTTACGCAAACAAACTGCTGTGGTCCTTATAGACAAAATTTAAGTAAATTGTAATTACTGCAATTTAGATGTTTAGATGTGCTCTTCTTATAATTTGAAATAAACTATACCTATATTGCCGTCAAGCCATGTTCTAATATAAAATCAGTGGTATTATAACTAACAGCCTTTTTGCGCCTTAGACAACTTAAACTTAAGTAAAGAAAAGTGTTATTTCACGGATAATTAATTTGTTTAATTATATTATATACTTTCTGATATGACAATTACACAAACACACAAATGTAATTGATTTAAAAAAAGGTCTTCTTTTCCTATTTGATGGGTAATGTGATTATTATTGATATATGTATTTTCAAGTAGATTTAAAAAACAATTTCGATAATTCATAAATTTTATGTACTACATATATATTTTATAATTATATTTAATTAATAGTTCTAATGTGCAAATGTTATAGTGTAACTTACTAAGTTCCATCAGATCTGTTAAATTACTTAGGCGAAATTTTGTGAAATTCACGAAAAAATGCACGTTTTTTATCATTTAAAATTCAACGTCCAGACAAGCACGATTTAATTAAATCATCCCTATCCACATTAATTTTTTGCCGGATCTGGATAACATACCCCAGCACTAATGTTAAACGGGCACACATTCATTCTCCCTAGTTCGTAAATTTTTATTCACTTGAGGGGGATAAACGATATTTGGATCTGCTCGAGCATAATCTTTAATACGACCAGCTTCGCGATAACCGTTTAGAATGTATAATAATACCCAACGGATGAGGTAAACATTGTTCTATCTCTCTTATTCGGGCAGTTAGACACGTGCCCGGCATACCTCTCTCTGATCAGAGACAATAGCATTGACGCAGGTGCGTATTAACACTGTCACAGTCAATGATGTTCGAAGGCCGAGTCCCATTATTCCATTAATGTACAGGACGTGTGAGTGTGATTATTGGCTGAAGATTATATTTATTGTTGTGGGTGAAAGAGGAGGAACTGTTTATATTTGAAGTGATGTGTATGTATGTAGTCTCACATGACCTTCCAGTCGATTAATGCATATGTTTATAAATATAGTTGAAGGGGCAACGTGTTGTCAAGTAAACAACATGTAACCATATACATAATATTTATTATATATTTAAGATACAGTACGCTTATACCGGGTGCGGCAATAGTGTGTCGGCAGAGCTTAGGTTCTATGTTGTTTAAAAGACACATAAATATCAAATGAATCAAAACAAAAACAAGACGTGCTTGAGCAAAATTATGCAGTCTTGAAACACAGTTTTAAGAGAATAAATGCAAATTTAGACGTGCATAATGTTTCAATTTATAAAAACAGATTTTTAATAATCATATTTAAAACATAGTAAATATATAACTTATATTTATGAATAGTAAAAGGATATGAATTGAACATTTATAATACGATATGTTCGATGACAATGTTCTATGTAAACAATAACTGTATGAATACAAGAATACATTCATGAATTTTTGTATGTGTGACACAGGAACTTTAATAGACTGTGGGAATGATCTTATATGGTTCGAAAACCTGCAAAGAAAAATATAGTATCAATATTGTTTACAGTTTTTTGCAAATAAATGTATTACCGGAGGAAAGAGCCTGGATAGAGTCTAGAGACTGATCTTTATGATGCAAGGTGTGTAAGAAAGATTCCAGTTGTCTGTAATGTGTTCCCAGTTTTACCTAATCGAGATATTCCTAAAAAGAAAATAAGGATTATGTTGGCGAATGGGAAAGGAAAATATGTAACGAATAATGAGAAAGGCAATACGTTTATAAACAAGTACAAGGACGGACTGTATTAAAAAGAAACGAAAATATACCTACCGTAGAAGAAACATAGCAAGTTGATGAAAAACTTTTTAATAACAAACAGTTGGGGTACCGACATTAGTGAATGAACTGTCAAAGACAATGTGTGTGTGTTAGTGTAGAAGCGGCAGCTTACAGAAAATGAACAGAAGAGCTTTCATCACGGGCGTTTCGATACGTTCAATGCCAATTTAAAAATCAGTTGAGAAGAGGGCGCTGCGGACGGCCGATAGTCAATTGTTTTGGTATATAATCGAAATACAGGAATAGACTTGAAGAAGATTGAATTTGAACTTCGAAGTATTAAGATTTAGGATTTAATTTTCATTTAGTTTTCTTTTAAAATGACGAAATGAAAATACGTGAAAATGTATGCTTTTTAAAATATAATCAGCTTAATATTAACATGCAAGTATATCAGGAATCGAAGTTTTCTTTTATATTTAAAAACAGGATAAATACTCTATGATGTAGCTATATTTTTTCATATAATTTGAGTGTAACTCATAGCGTTTATGTAACCACAATCACTTAGTATTGAAATGTTTTGGAGTATTCGTGCTTTCCAAAGTATTCCTTCAATATGATTGTTATTTTCATTAGAAATGTATATGTATATTTTCATAAGAAATACTATTATAATATTCAATTAACAACAAAATTTACTTTCTAATGAAATGTATGCGTCTGGAAGAATAATTAATTGTAATCTTATATAAACAAATTATGCTAAAAATAACAAATATTTATGGACGAAATAAATCAATGTCAAGCGCAAAGTTTATTCTACGACGCACAATTTCTTTACAGTAATTAATTGGGAAAATGGGAATGAGTTATGTTAGCCACACTGTTGCTGCTTGCCTAAAACCGACTTTTTGGTAGATGTATATCTGTTATAATACCGTCTTATGCAAAATAATTATGATGGAAAATATAGTTTAGTTTAAGGGCTTAAGCACCATTACAGATTATACTAGTTAACAAAATAAAACTCTTTTTGTCACATGAACGAGTGTGGCTGATCGGAATAGGATTTTTTACCTATCGACATTAATTTGTATGTCACACCAGGCAAAAGCCCGAAAATTTCAGAATATCCAATTTAAATTTAAATCACTTGTTTGTACAAGAAAAAAGAAATTGTAAGGGTGAAAAAATATGTAAAATACAAAAAGTAAATAACAAAACTGTAATTGCATGTTAAAAATGTTTCCCTCCAGATTTCCTGCAAAACTTTGTCCTAGGAACGTCTCTTTGAATTGTCCAGAAGTCGGCCAGCATAGCAGCACTCAATTTATCTTGCTACTGCCTTTCCATTTGTGAAATTTTATTTCTTGGATTCGGATAGCATTCAGTTTAACAATGTCTGGAGGCGATCTTGGTTGTTTTCCTCAAAACAGGAATTACAAATGACAGTCTGTCATCTGATGGTCTTCCGTGTGCGCTTCTCCAAGTTTATCCTATCTTATTTCTTGACTACATCGTACTGATGACAACCAATATCAGAAAAACGTGTCTACGGTTGCTCTACAGTGGAATTTACGCAACATTCTTCTTTTTCTTCTTCCGTTATGTTTTCACGATGATTCATTTTTTTATCCTTCCTGGATTCGTTCGCCACCGACGTTGGCAATATCTTCCTCGTAGCAATGTTGTTTGTTATACTCAAAACCGAGAATTTTTTAACAGAAAATATATTTACATCTGCGAGGTTATTATTCCACCTTATTTTCTTGGCTACACCATACTGATAATACCCAAGGTGTCAAGAAACACGTGTCTACGAATGGTCTGCAGCGAAATTTACTCACCATTCTTTTTCTTGCTTTTACTACTATTGCTTTTACTACTATTTGCTACTATTATCTGTCCATCAGATCTTTTGGGTCACGTCATCAATTGCGTGGTGTTATCAAGGACATCGGCACCTAGAAGGTGTATATACTCATTTCTTTCCAATCTTAATGACTAAATAAGGATAGAAATTTTAAACTTTAACGTGGGGTTGTTTTCCCCGTAAGAGTAATAAGACAGACAGAGAAAATATATATACCGCCATGACACTCTGTTACTGCGTTAGTCATCGTATATGTTGTAAGATGAATGAACGACAGCCCCGTAAATTTTGTTCATAACCAGCGGGCATTATTGTTTTAATAAATTTTATTATAATAGATATAGCTAATTTTAAGCAATGAATAAAACATGTTATAAAATATAGAAAATATTAGATATAAGCATCATAACCTCTTTATTTTTAAATATTTCATTCTATTTTGTAAGTAATGAATTTGAGCCAGAAGTGTTGATTTAATTCATATGGATCAAAATCAATGGTGTAAGCCAAAAGATCCGACGGACAGATAGTATATATTTATAAGTTAATGGGTAATTCCACTGAAAATGCAAATGCGCACACAATTCTTTCTTATATTTATCCTATTGGTTCAGCTAACAAACAGGTGGGTAATGTCTACCTCGTGACGACGTTTAGATACAGATGACATTCTGGCTGCAGCCTCAATTGGTAGTACATCTCTTGTATGGTCTCTAATTGTCGCCTTCATCTCCAACGTTATCCCGCTTTATACCTTGCCTATACAATGTATTGACAAATACCGATGAGTCTGAAACACATATCTGTAGTTGCACGTTCAGCGAAATTACCCATGAATCCACGTGTTTTAGATCCATCCGCTCTCGTCAGTGCAATGTAGCCAATGAACTAGGTGGGATATTCTTAAAGATAGAAACAATCGAAAGACCATAAGGATGACATACCGCCAACTGCAGCTTAAACATCAGAAGAGCTTTACATCTGAGAGACAACAACTAACACCGTCGCGAGGCAGATATTGTCAATCCGCGTGTCATATATCCGATCAGATGTGGTAATCAACAAAGACAATATCGTCTGTATCAAAGGTCATTATTATATAAAATTACTACAATAAACCATTACATTAACAGACGACAATGAGAAACTACTAAAGAATTCACTAAATAGGAATTGAGTTGCAGCTAATGCACAGCATAAACGTTTTACCAGTAATTTACGAAGACAATTTCAGATGAAAACATGCGGTCCAGGTATTTACACGTGCGTCAAGACTAACTTGTGGCTCCTGTTAAATTTTATTAAAGCTATAAAAAACATTATATGGAAGTAAACCGATGTGGTTTCTCGTAGGTGTAATTAAATCCTGTTTATACAGACAGCAAGGCTTGTGCGGAGGTAAACCTCTTAAATTTCTTTTAATTAGTAATAAACCGCTTTAATTGAATACATATAACGAAATGATCACCATCGGGATACGAAATCCACGATTTACTAAGTGAAATCAATGTGCGAGTAAAATAGGACGGTCGTCTTATATAAAATTCAAAGTAACTGTTTTCTTCTGGCCGTGTTTTTATTTTAAAATAACGAGGTGTGGCCGCCACACGACTTTCTTATACGTATGACTTTCAAATTATAGAATTTAAAGAATTTTTTTATATAAAAATCCTATTATAAATACTTCTATTCTCTTAATAAATCTCTACAGAATGCATACTTTGCGAGATATTCGAAAGTACTACCCGCTAAGAGTAAAAGTGTTACTTCCGGTCCGAATTTTGAAATTTCATTTATACAAAAAATATAAAAATATTCCAAATCCAACTCTAAATACTTTTGTACTCATGATAATTATATATAGAATGCTCAATTTACGAGATATTTGCAAAAAATCGCTGTCGGTAAGAGTAAAGTGTTAGTTCCGGTCCGAACTTTGAATTTATTTCATACAAAAAGTATTGAAAATTAAGTTCTAAATACTTTTATATTCGTAATGTACCTGTCTAAAAAGCATGACTTGCAAAATATTTGCAAAAAAACTGATTTTCGATAAGAGTAAAATAAAAAAAAATAAAATTGTTCTCAATTTTAATTTTAAGGTGGCCATCTAATAGAAAGAGAATCATCACATTGCTCTGTCCTTTTCTAACCATTAGGCGTGTATTATGTGTTGCATACGTGACTGTATTTTAATTAGCCATCTGGTTGCCTGTAACAGCGATATTATTTATAAAACAAATTTATTGGATAATAGATGGTACAACTAACGCAACGTATCTCTTAGATTGAACCAAATTATACAGAGACTGGCAGACCAGACCGTTGTTTTTTGTGTATGAGACAAAAAACAGAGTTTTTGTCTCATACACGATTTAATAGAATATGTATGTGTCTATTTTGAAATCATTGATATTTACCCTAAATTGTAAAAATGCAAATAACGTCCTTACAAGAATAATAGGAACATTCTGTTACATATAATGTTTGTTTTGTAAATACCTATATAGATCTATGTCCTTTATCTATTTGATTTAGATAATAAACAGGTATTTTTTAGTGATTATTGCATTTTTGAAAAAGGAATATATAGGCTGATTCAATTTTGATGGTCACCATGGGTATTTCGCTTATTATTTGGAATAGAGAGTAGGTTTGAGTTTGACAAAGTTGGTAAATTTTGTGTTTTGTTATGTAACTTGAGCATGTACCATGTCTTAGTTGAAAGAATTAGATTGGTAGTTGAGAAGTAACACTTGAGCGCGAAATACATAGTTACCGAAAATAAAATAAAATAGATTCGGCTTTTACTTGATGTAGTTCCATATTACAAACGTAAATAAAACAAAACAGACTTGTTGAACTACACTTTAGTAACTAAAAATTGAACAATTGTTTCACCACACAGTGGCTTCTTCAGCAATGACTAAGAATATAAGTTACAAAGTATATATGTGTATCGGTTGTAGGAGGTAAGAAAAAAGGGGGAAAAAGGGAAACAAAGGGGGAAGTGGGTTAACCCACTTCCCCCTTTGTTTCCTTTTTTTGTCAGTATGCTAGTTTTCATATAAAAACTAAAAGAATATATTTTGTCATATTAAGGTGGCTACCTGGCCAATTTCAATTACATTGCAAACATGCTGCTATCATATGGCACCAGAATCCGTTAGTAAGCAACAAAGCGATACCAAAAAAATTCCGACATAATCTGCAAACTTATCTCCAGGGGACTGGGTGGTTATAACAACTGAAGTTTGTCCGAATAATATGAAAAAAATTGTTAAAAAACAGGAAGTTTTTGTACCAAAAATGTGCTACCTTATCTCGTAATTACTTCGAATATATAAATAATTCTAAGATATTAGGTAGCTTAGCTTATGGAGAAAAAATGCTCTTTCTTTTGGTGCTTGATCCAAAGCAATTAAGCGTATTTGCTTAGCTGCCTTTTGCATTTAATTGTCTCCACCCAGCATTCCGATTTAACAAGGCATGTTTTAAGTAGAAAACCAGATTCCGTCTCTCACGACCTGGATAATTCAGAGGCCGCTAGTGTCCGACGATTATAATACTATAAAAATAACTCCTGTGATCCCACTATTCCTTCTAATTCAGTTCAATTAATTCTATAGGAAAAGATAATCAAACAATTTCCAATTTTTACAAATTCTATTAAGGAAACGCTAAGAAAAAAAATAATGAAAAATCATCATTACATCTCTGACACTGTTCTTAGCGCGAGTGTATGTAAAAGTGTGGTTTGAGGCTCCACTGGCAATTCAATCACCATATCAAGACTTTTTTTTTTGAAATCGTTGTTTGATTACAAAAGCATCGATGTAAAAATTAGCGAGGCAGCCGTAAACAAGTTTTTCGATCACCTTTGGTATTCGTCGCCTGAACTAGTTGCATTTTCCTTTTTCGGCCCGGCAGTTCCCATTTCAATTAAAACGAAGATGAGTGAAAAAGTACTCATGTTTATAGACGAGGAAGACTAGGATTATGATGCAGAGGATACTCCTGTAAAACGTGTTACTGTAAAGATGAATGAAGTGAAAATGTGCCTTAAACTTTTTGAATACCTTCAAGATTAATTGCGATTTCTTAAGAGTTGAATCTACATTTTGGTCTGCTGCAAAATTTACGTGCAGTAAATGACGTAGCCGAACGTGGCATAAAGTTGATTACCGACTACTAATGTTTTGTCGAAAGATGAATTACAACAGCAATATATGTATATGCTACAAGTAGTTAGTCAATATCGAAAAGAATTTCCGGACGCATACAAATCGACTGTAGGCACAACTACTGAGCCGCAGCTAAACCTATGACTGAGAATTTGTTAAACGTTTTACTCATTAACTATTGCTATTCTAGAAAAAATTAAGGTATGTACATTTTTACTTAAATCCTATCCATTTATGTATAATAAGTTGCACTTTAATTCAACAGAAGAAAAAGCGAAAAAGATTATTTTTTCCAGAAACGACTTTAACCTCTCTGCGGAGCTCGTTAATATTAATCAAATAAGTAGATATTTTATGTAGTGTGTTTTTACATTTAAAGGAAATAATTAGGGGGTACCCGAAAGAAATCTCAAATTTGAAAAATAACGACCACCCTAATGTACAGTTGTGTGCAAAAAAAAGTAGGACAAGTGTTTAGTCCTGTGAACTTATACCATAATTGACACATGAATAGATGTACAATCGCTGTCCTACTTATTTATGAACAGAACTGTACGCTATGTTGCAAATTAAAAACAAATTTATGGAAATCAATTGCAAATTAAATGGAAATTAAATCCTAAAGTATTTTCAGATTCGCATTTAATTTGAAACACTCTGTAGGTATTTGATCACCAAAACATAAATATTTTTCATAAAATATGGTTGAACAATACTTGAAATAATCTCTTGGCTGGATATTTTCGGTATATATATGTATTATTAAATAAGAATCCGAGACCTTCTATTTTCGGCTTTTTGTAATTGAGGAGCAAATAATAAAAAACATCCATATTTGTTTGAATTCAACAAATAGTATCCTATCATTACAATTTCATTTTATTTGTAAATATGTGATTTTTTTAGAGGTTACTCTTTTAATGCCAGAGAGAAAGACATATATAACGTGATAATATGACTGAGAAAACCACGGGGGGGGGGGGCAATTTTTAAAAACCACATTTTCGGTATCAGGGAACTTTCAAAACATGGACATCATAACTTATTCTTGGAAATAGCGGCCCATTATTACTATAAATTTAGAAAAAACACAAAATAAACGTTTCGACATTTTAATGCTTTTATGTCTTTTTTATTTAGAACTGCATTTGGGATATTTTTTGTATAAATGAATTTTCAAAATTCGGACCGGAAGTAACACTTCTACTCTTAGCGAGTAGCCTTTTTTCAAATATCTCGAAAAGTATTCATTCTATACAGATTTATTAAGAGAATAGAAGTATTTAGAATACGATTTTGAATATTAATTTGTATAAAAAAATTCTTAAAATTTAAACTTGAAGTAACACATTTACACGTTTATTTTTCTGAGAAAAAAGTATTTAAAACAATTCAGAACAGCTTGTGTATACTTTGAAACGCTCATACGTATAAGAAAGTCGTGTGGTGGCCACACCTCATTTTTTTCTTCTGTTAACTATTAACTAAACGCTAAAGTATATATAACAAATAGTTTTTGACAAAATATCTTTTAATGTTTTAAGAAACCTACACCTATTCATAATTCTGCATTATGATTTTTCTCTGTTTGTCATACGTCATTTGACACATAGGTAAGTCAATATTATGTGTATGGTAGAATTAGATATCGTCCATGATAAATCGGGACTTCTGATGAAACTACATAGATAATAGCACAATATGTAATAGAACAATATATATATTTTAAAAAAGGATATTGATATATCACTATCCTTATTTTCTTCGCCTTTAATATCGGTCTACATCGGTTTAATATTTTGGTATGAGGTACACTTCAAACTAATGCGAAAGAAATACTTAGCAGTTAACGTTTTGACATTTCTTTTATACGTCTTCATCAGCATTCTTATATAATTTAAAATGTATTAGGTAATTGTAGATATAATTTTCTATTAAAACAATAAGTGTTGTTAAAAAAATATTGTACAATGGTAAACACCAAAAACTAGCATAGGATCAATATCCCACGACACGGAACAAATACCACCGAACCACTACATCGGCACTTGCAAATACTCAACCAGATGCCATAATTATGGATAATTCTGTGACTCGAACAATTTAAAAGAATATTGAGGAATTTTTAATTCACAAATCATTTTATAATGTTCATGACTTTTAAACAACATTTTTGTATAATGCTATTTTAATATTTGACGTTATCGCTACATGTATTTTCTCTGTTTTTATATTTAGTATCTGCTCGGTATTGTTACTGATACACAAAGAGACGTTTTGAACTGTACTGAGTTGGCAATATAAAAGTCCCAGTATTATCAAAAACTAGAAAATATTCACTTCCATGAATTGCCCATACTAAATTTACATGTAAAACCATAATGTATTGAAGTGTCTTCAACAAGTGTCTTGTACTTTCGTATTTTCATTGTTTTATTGTCGCTTTTCTGTCTATTTCAAGACAATATACCTCGTATACCATACCTTTTCCGGTACAACAGGATAAGTTTATCGTAATGTCGCACTTTCCCAGCGAATGGAAGTTAGTCCCACAAACTCTGTACGACAGCTGTCTGCTCAAACTGGTAAAGATATCTAATTAACTTAAACGTAATTTGTTATACAGCATTATCTATTTAAATTGTAGGTATTTCCTATGGAAATACTCATAAGGCACTAAAAAAACTTACATATGCAGCCATATAAAGTGTCTGTACTACAACATTGACGGGGAAATCACTTTGAGCACAGATTGAATTATTACAACTGATTTAATAAAATATTACATGAAGATGACTTGAATCGCAGTTTCCTTTCGGGTAAAGCTTGAATACATATTGCCGTGATCTTTATAGTTTGAGTATTTTGAAAATTCTTAAAATAATTAAGCTTTAGGATAAGAAAATAAATTTTTAGTTGTAAATATAGTTTTTAAGATAATAATGAATTGCATAACCTTAAGGTGCAATATCATGATAAAGGTATATAATAATTTAAGTTGAATTATATATTTAAAAAAGGAATAAAAATAAACACAAAAATAAATTCATGTATTTTATATTTGTTATAGAAAAGATGAACACAAGGTGTGTTTTAAATATACAAAAACAGAACCGAACTTCGTACAAAATGTCAGAATAGCATTAAATATTCAAGAAAAAAACCAATGTTCAAGAATAATAATGTATTAAAAGTAAACAACAGAGAAAGGGTGATGTTAAAAGATGGAACTGTGAAGAGGGTGAATCACTTAAAAGCCATAAAACTATATGAACAAGGCGACATTAGACATGCCTGTTGTGAAAAACGTCTATTCTAATGAATTGACGTAGAATTTAATATTATGCAATGATTTTTCTCTCTAGAAGAATTTATGATATATGATAAAATACAATAAATACCTGATACTTATATTTAAAAGCATTTTAAAAAGGATATAAAAAAAAGTGTTCTTTATCCGAGTCGATATACTAAATGTATAGATAGAAACACATCCTTGAAATGTAATATGTAAAATGTAAAATGTAATAATAAATAATATATTTCCAATCATATCCAACAAAAATACCTACAAGAAGAGAATGAGGATCGTTTTCAATAATGGAAGAAGAAAATACATAAACAATAATGAAAAAGGTAATAAGTTCATTTACAAATATAATGAGGGATGATGATAATGAAAGAAAGATATACCTACTGAAGACGAAGAATTGCAAATGTGCATGGACTTTATAAATAAACAATTTATGTGTGTAAATATTCAGTGCATTCTTAAACTGTCAAAAGTAAGATAGGTATATGTGTAACTAGGAAAAGTTTGTAGAAAACTTATACGAATTAGATGGTGCCAACATAAACATTAGTGTGCGAGTTGTGGCGCTGCAAGCGGATAGTCGTGTTTTGTTTGAAAACCGAGGTTATAAAAAGGCGCGAATAGCGAGAGAAGAGGAGAAGCTGCCAATCTTTTGAATTTACTAAACGTAAAATTTTGTTAGCGTATGCGAATGATTGTAGGGGTTTCGATACACTACGCTGAATCATGTTAGTTAAAATGTATTAAGTTTATTTTGGATCTCAATAGAGTTTTAGTTTTTTTATTATCACTAATTATTTGTTCTATTTGATTATTTCATGTTTAAATATTTATCAAAATGGTAGACATTAATAAACAGAAATTTGATGATCTATATGAAGAATATAAGTACGTTTTAATTGAAATAAATTTACATTTTGAATTATTGATGGTGCACGACCTACGCTAGGGATGCTATGCGTGGATATTCATTTCTGGCAAAACGTTTAAGCATCATCAATATTTGAATAACATATTATTTTGCTAAAATAAATTAATTTCTTCATAAATTGGGGGAAGATTGTTAATGATGTTAGGGACATTGGAAGTACTATGTGTGAATATTTGCTTCCGGTGTATCACTGGGCATTATTAACAATTTATAGTAGAGAATTATAAAATTTCAAGCATTTTTGAATACGTAAAGATACGAAATTCTTGATGGACAAAAGTCAATCTGTGGAATGTACTATGTGTGAATATTTGCATTCGGCGATTGATAAAGGTCATTTTCAGGGTATTTTCTACTTTGCAAAATTTTAGATCTTCGAAGGCATCACGTGCGAATGTATGTCTTTGTGGAAATAAAATTTAGCTTCGTAAAAGAAAAACAATATTTCTTTTGAATTTATAAATACGATATAAAAGGATTAAAAATAGCACAAATAATATTTTCTTTGAATCGATGTAAAAGATAAAAGAACTATGTTTTCTTATATATATTTTTTCTGTAGTAATAAAATAAAAGACATTCTTAACAACCACATGTTGTGAATAAAATTTTTTGTGATGTTGTTCTTGAATAATTATATGAATATATAGTATATTATGCAATGAGCATTTAATGATAGCTATTAAGACACGAGTAAGAAAATTACCATACGAGGCGATGCCGAGTATTGTAATGAATACGAGTGTCTTAATAGCCATTAAATGCGAGTTGCATACACTATTTTTTCTACGACCCCATAATAAAACATTATTTTTTGAACATTCCATTTCATAAATTGAGGTTAAAATTTTCCATGCACCTTTGCGAATTTAGCTGGTAATAAATTGTTCGTGGTTACTAAGGCTTGTTCCATAATTTCCGGTGGACTCAAGTTTTACATTTCACTGTCATTATCCCTCATTTTTACCGTTTATATTTTCAAAAAAGCACAAATTTTAAGTACTTGTAAATTGCAGAGAACTGTCATTTAATTTGTATATCTGTCAGATATGCAGTCGCCATATTGAATATTGTTTGAATATTGGAATGTCGCATTGCTATTGGATATAAACTTGTATCGTAATGAAAAATCTGTATTCCTATTGGATATAAACTTGTATCATAATGAAAATCTGTATCGTAATGGACATCATTAAAGTACAGGTTCGGCATATCTAATAATACAATTACAGTATGGGAGTAGAAAAAATGTTTTATGAAATTTGAATACTTATTTTTATTATTAACCTTATCCAACTTGAATTTAAATAAGAAACACACACCAGATGAATGAAGACAAGATCACTGCTAGAACTCACGAAAATAATTTGAATGTTTACAGGGATTGAATTTAGAGATTTATAGGAGTAATTTTTTTTTTATATATTAATACAATCTTAACATTTATACAAGTTTATGCAGTTTTGTATCATATTGTAATATTACAGTATAATTATAATGGCTGGACCAAACGTGTTACTATGCTGCAATTAATTTACAATACCACTGCAATATGTCGGGGTATATCAACCCTCAAAATTACCGTACCTGATCAACAGAAAATCCACATGTTTCTGTTGAAAATAGTCTTCATCCTATCAGAGTTGTTGTTTGGGTTGCAATGTCTAAAAGACAGATTATTGGACCATTTTTTTTGCATGATACAATTAATGCAGTACGATACCAAGAACAAATATTGCAACCCTTAATTAACAGCCTTCACGAAGATAAATTAAACCTGGGATACTTCCAACAAGATGGGGCAACTGCACATACTGCTCAACAAAGTATTAATTATTTGCAAGGATACTGTGGTGAACGATTGATTAGTCGAAATCGATGGCCAGCCAATTCTCCTGATTCAACCCCGCTGGACTTTTTTCACTATGGCCATCTAAAAAATGAAGTGTTTCAGAACAGACTGCATAATCTCGATGAACTTGAACAGGCAATTACAATAGAATTGCAAAATATTACATCGGAAACACTCCACAATGTATTCAAAAACATGACAAGACTTGTCAATCTACGCACTGAGAATAACGATGGACATTTCGAACAACTTTTATAAAATGTATTCATTTGGTGATATAATTATGGGATTATGTTTTACAGTAATAAAGTTGGAATGTATTTATTATTGTTTATTATAAAAAAATTAAGTGCAATTACTATATCTCTAAAAAGATCTTTTATGTAATTCAACTTAAAATTAACCCTATTTCATTGACATCAATCACAGGAACATTTTAAATAGTAAACCTAACCACAAAAATAAATAAAAAAGGCTTGCCAATTACACTGTGTTCCCAAATTAAAATCAGTATGGCCAACTCAAGACAGTTCAAAATGATCACGTAGTATAATATATTTTGTTTGTTTATAATATAATTTATGTATTATCACATTTCAAGCCAAAATCTACTGCCAAATTAAAGATTATTTAGACCATCTATTAGATATCTAAAATAGAAAATAGCCCTGAAACGGATGCAGAGGTGTTTCCTCAATTCCACATACCGTAAGTGTGACTGCTTTTAGCTTTTACGTGTTACTAATTATTACGCTTTCTCGAAGCAGTATCGTTTCCAGTTCTTAAGTGTCATAAAGGAAACACTAGTCCTACGTTCATACTAAATTTAATTAACTGTGATATTGATTCACAGTGTCTTCGTTTCATGTAGAGTTACGTTATGTTCCCTTTGTTCTCGAATATCCGATACGTCTCTGTTATCTTAAACGAAGTGCCTAAAATGTCTTCGTTTATTCGCTTCGAGCGTAACCAGAGGCGTCATTCTTTTTCTTAACAAACAACAGTTCAAATATCATATTTAAGATGTTTACATTCTCTGTCTTACTATTGTACAAAATTTATTTAGTCTACATACAATCAATTTCAACAGGAAATTTGATCCATTAATGGTCCTATATAGTGGATCGGAAATGTAATATTGGTTGCATAGCACATAATTTAATAAGCCAAGGATGTCCGAGTACTTATTACACATAGGGGATATATAATAAATATTTGAAATACTATGTCAATATCTAAGCGAATAAAAATTACTTATGACCAAATATTTACACATTTGTAACCGCGGGAAAGATTTTTACTAGAATAACAATTCATTGTAATGTGGGTTGCCTAATTTAAATTTACTTTATATTCATTTAAAACAAAGTAAAGAATAGTTGAACGAAAAATAAGTGCAGAGCGGGGTAGCTTTTTATTCAATTTATAACGTGAACCCAAGCAAACAAATCTCCTAAGAAGGATTTTTGTGAAAACTTTGTTTTAATATTTTGACATATTAATTAATTTTCTTTAATCCGAGAATTTTGTTCTAAATTTGATTCTTCAGCGGAGTAGATTACTAAATTCTTCATAAGTTGACATTGAAAGGTTTTCTCCAAATTTAAAATCAACAAAAATATCTTGCATCTAAAATCTGCTATTTTTCCATTGTTGACAGATCCACTATATAGGACCTTTAATGAAAAAATCTTAAAGCGATGAACAATTGTTAAATATAGAAAGGTGTCAATTGCTCGATAATTATGTGTGTACAATAGTTTTCTCTTTATATATTCATAATCATGACTTTACAAAGAAAATAAATATATATTATTATTATGAATACTGATTTAGGTATACTATTCAGTCATTTCCGTAAACATGCATTCTATTTAAATTCAGCAAAAGCAGCAGTGACGGTTTTCTACAACGTCTCTCTTGATCTTAAAGAATCAATTCGGCTGTGAATTATTCGTGAATTTCTTAAACGTCTTGATAAAAGTCACAACCTCGGAATTTTATAGATACCGCGCTATGGTCCAAAACATATATTCAGAGAATAACAATCAATGAGAAGCGACAGTGTAGTCGGATCACTTGATGTTTCGTGTCCCACTTTCGCCTCGTCGAATTTGAATGATAAAGGACGAAGTAAGCGACAACCAAGGACATGAGATACCAGGGCAGGCAACCCAGCTCGCACCACCCACCGAAGAAACAGGGACACAAATTTGACTCCATTTTAATTTATTGGCCCATGTGGATTCAACCATTTCGATATTTGGTGTAGGCTCTAGAGGAATTTGACAGTCTACATATCCTCCTTACGGGAAAAAAATCGATGAAGCGTGCTGTATCACAAATTCGCCAATTTCGAAAAAAAAATTTCAGGACCTGGTCCCACGCTTCGAAGAGATCAAACCTAGCCTAAGAGATACGAGAACCATACCTCAACGATACCGCAGTTTAGTTTGGGTAGTAATTTTGCCCGTTTCTTAGATTATTTGCTCCTCAATTTCGCAATTTTTGCCTATATGTCCCGTGCTTGCAGTTTTATTTATAATTACTCGTTGTTCCTCTAATAATAATATTTTTATCGTTACTTAACATTATAATCCTACATTTTTGCTAGTAATTATATTTTTACCGTGGTGGATACTAGTTTTTTAATATCCGCCTTGTCAAAACATAATTCAAGTTATTTTTCTATTTTTCTAAATTTTAAAACTTTTAACATGACTGTACCACGATTGTTGCCTCCGATGTTATTAACTGATAGAGAAAAAAATGTCTACAACTAGACAGAAACAAAAAGATGTCCCAAAATTATGACGTCATTGCCGTTCAGAAATGATTGGTGCGACACTCGGAGTGTTCCTTCTATCACCCACCTATTTGTGAAGGTTAACAGCGGCAGCGGGCGATTCATGGGCATTCGAGTCGGGGTATTTAAAGCGCGGTTCCGAGTATTTTTTAAAGCTATAATTTCATCAGTTTGTTTTTGGACAATTTTAATTTGATCCAAAAATGTTTTTCGATTATGATCCATTGTTCTAATTAGTTTTAATTTTCGAATTATTTCTTTGATAACTTTATTTCTTCATACATAACCTCTAACTCTGCAATGGTTAGCTTTGACCTTTGACTTTTGCCACAAACTAACTCGACTCACTCTACGGCGTTCAGAATTGTAAAGCGCTCCAGGTTTACCAACTGGATGACGTCATAAAATATAACCCGACCATGCCAGTATCCTATCCAACATTTCTGAACGCACACCTACTGTTTGCTTATTTTACACACGCAGTTCTCATCAAGAATCTACTACGTCATATACACCTGCGTCTTTAAAATATTCGAATGCACCGGGGTAGCAAAACTTCCAAAATCCTTCGCTGACATTAATACAACCCCGGATGGGCACATCTGGCAGTTCAGCTGCAGCAATAAAATTAGCGAGTTAACTAACTAGTCCGAAACAATCTAAGAACACGGGTGAACGGCGTAATTAGTATTAAAATTAACTGTTTGAACAATGAATTGCAATATACGCTGTTTTAGGAGCAGGAGGTAGGTCTTTTGAAGCTTGTTTCCCACGAGTATGTAGTTTTCTCATTTCTACTGTTTTAAAATCATCATCCTCCTCAAAGCTTGTTTTATATTGAAAAGTAGTTTTGTGTGTTCTTTAAAATTCCTAACGCTTTCATATCTTTCCATATGCCAGTGCCAAAATTACTATGACCACTTCTTGGCTGCTAATCTCTGACATCTATAAAATCATCTGTACACATTTCCTTAACTTCATAGGGTCTTCCACTCTTCTTTGCAGTTCGCACAAGCTGAATCCATTGCTCTTTGACGAAAATTGCACCAGAGATTTCAAAGTACGTGTTAACACAACTAACGCAACACTAAAAATGCGGTATTTATGTGTAATGATATTAATATTATACATTTGAATACTTATAGAACAAAGGGCAACCAGGTACTTGTTTATATTCTGCCCCCAAATAAAAAAAATATGTCACCATTTCCTTCACAAACAGTCGATAATGCATGTTTTTACTTCAATGGCTCCACCACTGCCAACATTTTTATCCATATGTAACAATAGACGTTTCCTATACTTCGTGTTTATTCACAATAAACATAATATAATATTATTATAACCAAAAAAAAATCGAAAAAAAAGATTTTTAATTTAATTTTTTTTCAGTACTTGCCAAAAAATGCATAGTTACCTTGGCTGAAGACTTGGCCATACCAAGTCTAAGAGATCTTTCCCGCTGGACATGCCTTTGTACATGCCTTAGGATTAATTCACGATACAAGTATTTGACACAAACTGAACCCCACGTAATTATTTTCTAGGTTAGGAATAGTTATTCTGGATTAATTAAGTGTAAAATTGGCATACATAGAAATGTGTTTTTGCAGCGAGAATGGCAGCTTATTTTGAATGTGGAATATCGACATAAATAGCCCTCTGTTGGTTGTCTTTGACACTAATATTATGTCAATTTTACATAAACTATAATGCATCATGTTTGCTTATGTATAAATATAGGGTCACATATTTCCTTGGGAACTGTTCATCTCTCGTTTGAGCACCAGCAACTCGTTTCTTGTGGTGATCAACAACTAAGCTTAGACAAAAACATCTTTTCCGAAATACCTACCAGAAATAGATCTTTCAGTCTTATCCAAAAACAGCCATGCTTTCTAGGCAAATATATTGAAAGGTTAAAAGCATTTAATGTCTGTTTTTGATAAATTTTTGAGTGAAAAAAAACCAAAATTCGGCCCGGAAGTAGCACTTTTACTCACAGATTTACTTTATTAGGAAGATAAATGTATGTATAAAATTTAATTTGAAACAACTTTTGCAAAAAAAAATCGGAACGCTCATACGCATAAGAAAGTCGTGTGGTGGCCACATTACATTTTTTGTCTGAAGCAAAATTAAAATTTAATTCATTTGTTACCACTGAGATAAGTTACCGCAGTTATCACAGTGACAAAAATCACTGCTAACCATCGAATTATATAGATGTTAATTATGAAATATAATAAAGCAGAAGAAAGTGAGGTTATAAATTTTATAACCTCACTATGAAACATTTTATCCATGAATATTCACATCGCTGTATTTATAAAAACACAATATTGGTCTGATACTATCTGCTGAAGCAACCTGTATAAAGACAGATGTTCTGAATGGTGGAGAATAACATACAGTATTGAAATAGTTGAGTAACTTTCAAATAAACTTATGATATTCCGTTCCCGGTTCTTAGTCGTACCTGATTAATACGAAACAATTGTCCAGATTCTGTATTGGGATTTTTATGATGTAAATTTATTCTTATTATGCACTATTTAAATTTAACATTTCTATATTTTTATACGGTTGCCTTTAGACAAATACACATTTGTATCGACAAGAAGAGAATATTTATAGTCACAATAGGCTCTGCCTCAGTACACTACTGGGAACAGTGTACAATAGATACCTGCTACTCTCTCTAATGCATAAAGCATCTTGCTTGGGAATAACTTCCATGTACCACTTAGTTGCAAAAAAAGTTTTCACTAAAATTTGGAATATCACCGCTCCAATCTGAAACACTCGGGCTTTATGTAAAAGCCGTGGAGTATTGACTATATACAAGACTGAAAATAAACGTATATATTTGAATGGTTCCATTGCACGTATATAAAAGAAATTTACTATTTCTAATATTCATTCAGTTATTTTGTAAATAGTAATATGTAATACATACAACATTTTCTACAAGACTAAACTGCTAATAATAAAAATAATAATAATAACTTTATTAATTTAGTTTACATATATAATGTTTGAATACGTCAGAAGAGGAAAAAAAGTATAACAGTATTTAAAGCAATAAAGTCATGGCACAAACTCGAACTTATACACGGTGGCCAGAAAAATGCGGACAAACGCCAGGTAGAACGATTCTTTGTTCAATTCTGAGGCGATAATCTTAATCCAAAAAAGTAGTACAGTGCTTTCTTAAGTCACACGAGCAGTTTAAAAGAATTGTAAATTTGGCAACACCTAATCAGACAAGTACTGTGGCAGTAATCATTTTATTATTTACTATAAATCAGGTAAATACGCAAATTAGCAAGAATTTTATGTTAACATGGATAACAATTTTATTCAAATTTAAAGATAATATGAAAAAATTATAACAACTGTTCAAATTGGTACCCATCAGTTTCCAGACATAATTCAAATCTTCGAGGAAGCGAATTCAAAACGCGCTGCAACATATCCGGGGTGATTAATCGAACTGCCGCCGTAATTTTATTAATTACATCCTCTTCGTTAGCTGGAGGCGTTGCATAGACCTTTTCTTTTAAAAACCCCCAAACGAAAAAGTCCAGAGGATTAAGATCGGGAGATCTTGCTGGCCATGCTATTGGACCGTTACGCCCTATCCACCGATTCGGAAAGTGTTCGTTTAACCAATCCCTGGAAATTCTGGCATTGTGAGCGGGTGCCCCGTCATGCATGTACAACATGTTGGGTCTCAAATTCAGTGGAATATTATCTAGTACTTCTTCTAAAACGTTAACGTACTCAATTCCATTTAGACGATTTGGAAGAAATATTGGTCCAACAACTCGGGGATTTAAAATCCCCAGCCAAACATTTACCGAAAATCTTCTCTGATGTCCAATTTCCCTTACTGCCTTGGGATTTTCGTCCGCCCAAAAATGAAAATTATGGCTATTAAAGACGCCATCTCTCGTAAACAAGCATTCGTCGCTCCAGAGAATATGCAATAAATAGTTCGGCTCTTCTTGAATCCTTTGTAAAACATTGTTACAAAACATTCTTCTGTGGACATTATCGTTCACGTACAAAGGCTGCACTTTCCTTGCATGAAACGGATACAAAAGATTTTGAGATAGTGCTGAGTGCACTGTTGTTTTGCTACGAATATTCAGTTCCCGAGCTATTTGTCTTGTGCTGGCCGTCGGATCTTCGTAAACAGCATCCAATATTTGCTCTTCTAATTGAACTGTTCGACGCTCTCTAGGTCTACCGCTGTTACGATATTTCGGTATAAAGGTGCCAGTTTCTCGAAGTCGCTGATCCAATCTACGGAACGTGTTGGTGGATGGATGTCGCCGTTGTGGATACCGTATTTGATATTCATCTTTTGCCAAGTTTGCATTTCCGTTGCAAAATCCGAATACCATATACATGTCGGCGTATTCTCCAAAGGTAAATAACATATTGTTCAGTATTAAAAACAGCACAAAATGTTTATCTTATTTCAACAGCGAAATGTCACATGAGAAACGTCAAAAATTGACAACTACTTATTACTTTTAAACAAGCAGCCTTACAGTACCACGTTGCCATATGTACTTTAATTTCAAAAAAGCCAATGAAGAAATGTTAAAAATGTAAACCATTGGTATTAATCGATTAGTTACATCAATGCATTTGAGATAATTCCATTTCTAAATTTCACCACAATGATTTTACATAGATAAATTTGACGAATTTTGCTAAATTTTAGCCGTACAACTTAATGTTTGATGGTCTCGTATGCCGTAAGGAAGGACCGTATAACTTTTTTGGATTAAGATTATCGCCTCAGAATTGAACAAAGAATCGTTCTACCTGGCGTTTGTCCGCATTTTTCTGGCCACCGTGTATATGAAAAAATCTTGTAATGTGTAAAAAGCACAGTTAATTAGAAATGTGTTTAGTCTTTTCTTAAAAATATTCCTTGGTAACTTTTTTAAATCATATGGTGATTATATATTTTTACTAGTTGTCTAGTTGCATTCTTCTGCACAACACTTTTGGTAGTTTGCGGTGGTAGAAGTGAAACCTGTGCTGTTCCCCTCGTTTCATAACAGTGTTGAAGTTCTTGCTTTTTACATAATTCGTAATTTTCAGGTAGAAAAGCGTATTGCTTGAGACCTACCCACCTTATAATAAATTATTTAGACCCGTTTAAATGTGGAAAAGATTTTTCAGAAAGTGAAAAAAGCATTGCTCTAGAATTCAGTGGCGGCCCGTGATTTTTTGGGACGGGAGGGCACCGGGGGGCATGAGTGTTTAATAGCAAAAATTAAGTACAGACAAAAAATAAACTCAATATGCTATTTAATTAACTTGTTTGAAAATAAAATCCATCCGCCGTTTCTTACGATCAGCAAAATGATTAATAACTAATTCATTGAAGTTTAGTGTTGATGTCACTAATTGTTTTTCAATGGAACACATTGCTAAGGCACATAGTCTGCTTTTCCGCATGGTATTTCTAGAAAATTCTTTTATTCTCTTCAAAGTAGTAAAACACCGTTCACTTGATTTTTTCTATTTTGGTTATTAAAAGTTCAAAAAAGCTTAAAATGACAGACGTTTCGTTCGACATTTTAAATGTTTGAATATAGGCGGTGTTATATGTAATTATGATTAAAACGTCTATGAAAACTGTAACTTCGTACGTGTTCGGACGTCTTCGGAATGTCAGTCGTGGCCTTGCTTTGACTTCGGCCAACTTCATATGGGTTCGGAATGTCGGTGAAGGCCTTGCCTTGTCTTCGGCCAACTTCGTTTGTGTTCGGACGTCTTCAGAATGTCGGGGAATGCTTTTTCTTGGCTTCGGCAAACTTCGTTTGTGTTCGGACGTCTTCGGAATGTCAGTGGTGGCCTTGCTTTGACTTCGGCGAACTTAGTATAGGTTCAGACGTCTTCGGAATATCGGTGAAGGCCTTGCTTTGTCTTCGGTCAACTTCGTTTGTGTTCGGACGTCTTCGGAATGTCAGTAGTGGCCTTGCTTTGACTTCGGACAACTTAGTATAGGTTCAGACGTCTTTGGAATGTAGATGAAGGCCTTGCCTTGGCTTCGGCAAACTTCGTTTGTATTCGGACGTGTTCGGAATGTCGATGAAGGCCTTGCCTTGTCTTCGGCCAACTTCGTGAACATTTTAAATATTTGAATATAGGCGGTGTTATATGTCATTCTGATTAAAATTCAGACTGATTTATGCAGTAAATTATTTCAAATTATCAACAAAAAGGACGAAATAAATAATTGCACACCCCCTGAGATTCGCAAAATAGCAGAAGACAATTTACAAAGTCTTTCGCCAATATAGTCTCGACATATTATCAAAAATAAACTTTTATAACAGTTGTACTATTCAACATTGGAAATAAATTTCAATAGTAGCATCAGAAAACTTTTCATCCAACTCTGCTTAACAATTTATATTGTTAATTAGTAAAGAAAATGTTAGCATGTGTGCTTTTTATTCTTTGTACAACTTCTATTGCACATGTTTGTTACATTAAAGGCTTACATTTTGACATTAAAATATAATTTCCTTCCATTTTTTTTTTTTTGTTACCAACGTCAAAACAACAAAATTAGCGTGCGATAAAGAAATACTTTTGCAACCAAAACGGGTGTCGTATAGCACCGAAATAGAAAAAAGCATTTTGCACATTACACCCACACATCCAGTCTGATAAACTTCTATTGAATTTTCTCGTCACGGTTTTATTAGTTTTCGAATTGTGATCTTCTAGTTTAATCAGTAAATCTGGTCTAGGGAGACCTAGATTTTTTAATTATATCTTAATGTCATAGCTCTGTGTGTTATTTTCTATCATTTCGATTATGTTACTAACGCAATTCATAGTTGCATTTGCACCGATAGAAATTACAACATACACTCACCGCTGTATATATACTGGACCGCCACCCGGACCCGGCGCCATAGAGTAGTGCCCCGCCGCCTACATATATACGCGCGCTGCCCGCGCCAGTTTCGTCGCTTGATTTCTAATACAGACGGGGCTGGACGGGGCAGTCGCGCGAGATGCCCCGGAGCCTACGTCAGACTACGATTTTTAAACGCGCTGAAAAGACGGACTTGTTATCAAACAAATCAGAAAAATTACATACAAATTAGGTATTTATAATTAATTTATCTGTTAAAAGAAATTTGTGACCGAGAAATTTATCACGGGGGGGGCAGTGCCCCGTTGCCCTCCCTGCAGCAGCCGCCACTTCTCTAGATGCCATTCAGAAATATGTTGAGAATGCATCAGGTCTGGAATTGGCCGAATTTGCTAATATTAAAACAAGGAAAGGTTTTTGAAACAGCGAGTATTTATGAAAGGCTCTAGAAAAAGGCACTATCTCACAAGTAACTTGGTGGAAAACTTTTTCTCCAGAAGGTGTTCATTAAGAAATATAGCCACTATTGCATTATCTATGCCAGCCACTTCTACTGCAGTTGAATTTTTGAAAGGTCTTTCAGGACTCAAGGTATAATTCGCCGCAAAAAAAAGGAATCGTCTTTTAAATGAGAAACTCATGAAGCTCACGTTCATAAAACATAATCTTAATCGAGAGAGGAATTCTGGAAAGCCATTTTTATATTTTATTTATTTGCATTCCTATGGAAAATCTCTGGGATTGATGAAAAAGAGAATCTCTGATAATGTATACGACAATTCAAATCAATTATGGAATCAAATTGAAAATACCTGGGAAAATGTCACCGTGTACTATTGCCAGGAACTTGTCGGCAGTATGGCGTCTCGTTTAGTAGAAGTAATAGAAAATAAATAATATATAAATTAATTAATTAATTAATTAATTAATTTATATATTTTAAACTTTAAATTTATTATTCTTTTACGTTCTTTTTCTTTATCTCTTATTATCTTTTGTTTTGTTATATTCTTTTTTAAGTTTTATGTAAAAACATTATCCCATTTCCTAATAATTACTAAAAATATAAAAAGCTCTAGGTATGCAAAAATATCAACGAAAGAGTAAATCAAGAAAAGGAAGTATAATTCTCTTGCACATGTGTATATAATTCTCAACAGGAAAAATTCGTATGAAACTAAACACATAAACCACAATATCCACATTATTCAATATGTGTGGAGGTATTTTTCTGCAAATTAGAGATGGGTACGAATTTAATCGGACTGAATTTTTTGTGGAAACCTTTTTTTGCAACTAAGTGTACACATGGTGAACATAAGTAAATTTAATATAAAAATATTAAATCTTATACAGCAAAAGAAGGGTGCTTTAACAATATCTCATAAATATGGTAACGAAAACAAGATTTAGAAATTTCCGCACGTTCATGTATGGCATTATGAAGTCGGGTTGCAAAATTATGCAAATTGATTGTAACTTTATTTAGATATATCTTTTATTAATTAGCATTAAGAACGCCGTCGTTGATATCAAATTAGTACACCAGCAGAATACAGTAGCTGGTAATTGAGTTAATTACTTAAAAGGAAATAAAGGGAATAAATAAATCTTATTAGAGTTTCCATGTAGCGATTGCTCACTTCAATGTTTTACATAAGAGTTTATCACTTTACATCCCTCGGAAGTACTTTGTTGTATTTAAATTTTCTTGTAAGTGTATTCTTTTGAAGAATCCAATAAGTGGCATCAAAAATTAAAATTGATTCATCGTTTTAACAGTTCATAACCAGGAATCGAATTTTCGTACGACTACCAACGCAAATTAATCATCGGATGGATTTTTGTACGTCAATTCTGACGTTTTCTGTATCATTTTAATCTAACTCACGTGATAGTGCATGTGTCATTCTGTACCGGACCACCTCCATATTGAAAATAATTCAATCGTTTTAACCATCGACACGACCAAAGTATGAAATAAAGATGCCCATTCAATGCCACTACAAATTCCCATCGACCGGAACAATTTCAGTATAATAAATTTAGACTAATTAATTAATATTTCAGGATATATAGCTTTAGCTGTGAAATACTTGGTTTGTATGCGGACTGGTACGGAATAATTGTTTTTGTTTAAATATTTAATTAACTCAGGAAGAAGGTATTACATAGAAATTTATTTTTAAAACCGTCCATTGGAACATTGGTGCGTATTCTATCGGGATCAACTCGTGCCTTTGTTCGGAACGATGACCTTAAATAATTTCACAATTGACGGTTCGCTTAACCTCAAATTTACGTGTGTGGTGAAATTGTAACTAGCAGTGAATGTGATGTGTTCACTAACGGCGTCAAAAGAAAACCAACGTCGGGTAGATTACAATGACAGATCGGGCAGGGATATGACCTAGTCAGTATTATTTATTATTAAATTGTTACTATCTAGAACTGCTTGTAATCTTTGAAAATTTGAAAATAGTGAAACACCTGTATTTTTTGTTATTCAATTTTATTCATCTTGTTTCAAGAAAGGTATATTATACAGACACTCATATACATATATATTACACGCATTTATTACGTTTTAAAAGAAATATTATTTAAAAATTGCTCTGAAAATATGGTAGAAAATACATAAAATTAAAACATAACCTCTTTTTTTGGCGGACCACTATGTTAGTTTTAATAGCGCGTTTTCTTAAATAAAATTGTTTTAATTTGACTATCGATTATATATTAGCTTACAACGGTGCTCTATAAAAAACAATTAATGGTACAAATTTTTAAATTATTTGATAGATCAAACATTAAAAGTGTTAGATTTTTATACGGCTCGCAAAATAATTTACTACGGAAAAATCTACGGTTAAATTAGTGACTGATTTCCTCCTGCCTTGTAATTTAATATCGGAAAATATTCAGCATACTCATATGCTTAGACCGGTATTTGCTAAATACGTGCGGTACGGAAGTTTCACCTCTTGTACTTGGACAAGCGGTTGAAAGAGAAGGAAAGAATCCCAAGTCTCTAGACCTGATGCTCTACGAGAAAGAACCTTGTACTAGGGGACGGCTCTGTAAGGCTTGAAGGAAACAAGTCTTCCACTATGGGCTGACCTGGTTGACTTGAAGGAAACAAGTAAGTTTTACATATAATTGCATCGGCTTATATAGGCAGCGAGCGCGCTAAAAAATCTCCCACCTTCGAAAATAGAAAGTTGAAAACAACTACTCCGTGTGCAGACGTGACGTAGCAAGTAATTTTCCACTCTGCATACGGAAAGTTTTGACAATTTAAATATTATTTGAAATTAATTACCAAAAATGCCAAGAGATATCCAAAAATACATTCGGTTACACACAATCATTAATAGAAAACTAATAAAAAAAAGTGCCACATATTTTGAATTATTATTTATAGCATGAGAAATATGTACATTAATGACTTCTTTATTAAATTAACGATACAGGTTCGTTACACAGCTAGTAAAATACTATTACATGAAAGTCAGTTACAAATTAAATATTATAAATGAAATATAAAATATTACTTTTCTATACCTATATTTTATTTAGAACTTGAATATCGTGTGTAGTAGTCATGCATTATTGACAAGTTTAGATTATTTAAATGACAATTATAATGAACGTCAAAAAGTGTATAACTTCATGCCAGTCCTGAAATTGCTTTTAAAGGTTATATTACCTAACAGATAAAATTTTGACGCCATTTTAATTTATTGGCGAGTCTTTTGCTAAAGCGATTTGACCATTTCGAAATTTTGTGTAGACTCTGGAGCAGTATTTTTCAATCTTCTTGAATACGCGAACACTTCTTGAGTAAAAAAAAATCTGACAACCCTCTAGGACGGTAACAAGGCGGCGACCTGGCGGTCGCACTCCGCTCTGGCAACAAACCGCATGAACAGATTCCTTCGTAAATTAGCAAGTTAATAGGTATATTAACAATTCAGCTTTTAGTTCCAAAACTTGTGTACCTACAAGATGCTAAATCTGAATAAGTGATTTGTTTTTGTGACCCTGTTTGGCTTTTAAAATTAGCATTTCTCGGTGACCTTCTCAGGCAACTACATAGTTAAAATAGCAGCCTTCAAGGGAGAGAAGAAAACATTCTAATGGCAAAGGATAAAATCAAGGAAACTTGTAAAACTTTGTATGTGGTCACCGTCTTTTAAAAAAATTATGTATGAGAGTTTCCCTTGAGTTGAGAAGGTTGTCGGAGAAATTCCAATGGACCAATCATTGGTAGTAAGTTCTCACATACCTTGCACAGTACAGAGCTTGCAAAATTTACAAGAGAAATTATTCAGCTACTACCAGAACGGAATTTTCACAACCGGTATAGATGGATACTAAATCATTTTATAGATAAGTCAGAAGATGAAAGAAAATCTTTGGCTCCTGAGGGCATGCTTAAAGTGGAATTTAGTTCGCAAACAATTGACATCTGCTGGATGAAGAGAAAAGAAGACCTTCAGAGCTGGCAAGAGAAGGTTTGAAACTATTAGTTCCTTTCGCCACTTCCTACCTATGAGAACTAACTTTCTCTTCAATGGTTAACATTGAAACTAAGAAGAAAAATAGGCTCCAATTGGAAAATGATTTAATTACTTGCGTGTCAAAACATAGAACCAATATTCGAAAAAATAATTAAGAATAGACACTGAGATTGTTGTATTTTTATTGTAGTATAACACTTATAACCCTTGCTTTTTACTTTTACGTGGATTGCTATCGCGACCCCCGATCAAGATTAAGGGACTAGGGGGACAATTCTAGAGGAATTTGACAGTCTACACTTTCTTGTTACGGGAAAAAATCGATAGAGTGAGCTTGCTACCACCCTCTCTGGTCGTATAATTGATCTGGCAGAAAGTGGCACAGTTGGCGCCGACTGTAACTAATATAAAATCATCCAATCGACAAATTAAGAATGAGCCCGTATATCTGAGTTGCAATCCCGCAGCTCCGCTCAATAAAATTTATGAAAGTTTCGGAGGAAACAGTGTGACATCTTCAATTGTTCTTTACCCTTTACTTCCATAGTGTATGCTGTTAATATGGAGGGGAGATCTGCCGATGCTCATCGGTGTGGGCGTGGTCGTTCAAAAGTAGATGGATGATTTATAGGCGCCAGCCCCGTTTTAGAACTGATCCCCACCCCAAAATGTCTTTGACCAGGAAGCCAAACCAATTCGAGTATACTAGGTTGCAAAATTCAGACAAACATAACATAAACCAACCAATAACAAATTTATTCAGACTACGTTGCCTGGTTGGGTACCAAGCTCTTAAAACAATGAAATTGAAATGATAGGCTTAATGCCAAAAAAAAAAAGAATTTACAGGAGATTAACACTACGTAAGCGGTAGCTTTTAATACAAAAGAATTAAAAAAAAACATGTGAAATTAATTAGAAATCTTCGGGTAGGCACAATAAAATTAGGCAGGGCCCTGTATCGGATCAGCCTGTATAAGATAATTAGCAATACGCAAAATTAAATGAATAATTGCTTATACTTAACACAGAGCTCAATCATTTTCTTTTCTTAACAACAATCAGGATATAGTTCGAGATATCTCTCCCTTTACAATACATACAATTCGTGATCACACAGTATGCGACTAATGATTAAGCAATTAAAGTTATTTAAGATTAAAACAAGTGTTAATTACAAGTGGACCATATAAAAAACTTCTGGTTGAGTGCCTGATTAGTTACCAAAACACATATAATTCATTTAAATTACCCGTGAACCCTCGTAATTGATTTTTATAGCCCCTATCAGCACAGTAAACATAACATCTTTTGGCTGAGTGCCTGAATAATTATCTATACAAATATATTTCATTTAAATAACCTGTGAAACTAAAGGTATAAACTGAACTTATTAAAGATACTATAAATCACTCAGAGTCCCGAGATGGACATCGGAGGGAGAATAATTTTAATTAGTATGAGGCACTATGAAATGCCGCAGATTAATTCTACAAATTAAACGGTACTTAATTCTGAGGGCGTTAATTATTATATCCCAAAAAAAAAGGAATCAAGAAAATAAACCTTGCTTGACCCAAAAGGCGTCTGGAACCACAGAAGGATCACTGGAAGTCTCTAATTCCAAAGTTCCAAGGAGATCACAAATCTTTGTATTATCTCAACTGGAATTCTTGCTCCAAGAAGCGGCAAGGACTTTTCCTTTCCAGAAAAATTCACAAAATGGGCGTTCCACGCCCGTGAGTTCGGACGTGCTTTAATGTACGATATGGCAGTTTTACGTACATCGTAAAAAGCTAAAAATTCACGAGAAACAACACATAAGCACACACAAGGAAATTGTAATAAGAAAATTGCTCACTGGCCTGAGTGCTTGCGATCAAACCAAATCCTCAGATACAACGATCGTAATAATTCCAAGATCAATATCCCAAATAAAACTATGTCACCGCTACTATAATCCATGCAAAATTCATGTACTTAACTACTTATATGCGAAACCAAATGTTGAAATCAACAGCTACAGTGCCCATATGATCGTAACCAGGACCGCTTTTTTCCACGTGTTGTCGATAGTGTATCGATAAAATGCAAAATGAACGATCCTTGCGTTCGCATGCACTACGAGCGAGCAGGACGTCGCAGTCGGTAAAGAGACAACCCAAAACAAATAAAATTCCCCAAACCCATATTAATTTCCGCACGGTTTGATTTGTAATGAAGCGAGAAGGGAACATAGCAGAACAATTAAAATGAATAAAAGAAAATAATTAAACCCAGAATTTAAAAGACCAACAACTATTAACATTAAATCTCATCGAGCAATAGTAGTTATCTGCTAGAGTCAAGTCACTACGGCACTTAACTCGACATAAATGAGAATATTATAACTAAGGCGTAATTATTAAGAACAAAAGGAAACAACCCAGCGGAAAATAAGAATTAACGCTAGAGAAAAATACACATTTTCTACTTGTATATTATATATGAATTATACAGACACAAGGAACAAAACACGAATTCTAAGAATTATATAACTAAGAGCAATCAAACCCAAAATATTTACAGCGTCGCTCGCAATTAATGAACCAAAACTCACCAATATTAATAAATTCAAGTCCAAATAATGAGAACATATTGAGTACAAAACAAGAAAATGGGTGTGCTTAAAACCACACAGCAGAAGCCTAAACTTTATCAAGACGAGGTTAATAATACGAAATACAACTTTTTCTTTTCGTTCTATATTACATTTAAATAATCGGCCGCTAAGTTACCAATTCGCGAACGCAACACAGTTCGCGAAATACAATTTCGCGGCCGTTGCTATGGCAGCGGCCGTTAAAGTAAATACACATTTTGACACATGTTTAATCACACATTTTACGACTTATTTTGACAACTATCAAGTATTTGTAGTTTATTATATTCGTCTCATTTCCATGGTAACGCATGTAAAGCAAGTAAACTACTTTAATTTAGCACCTTTAGAACTAAATTAAATTAAATTGTCTCAATTTAAATTAAATCGATTGAAAAATTTAACGGTTGTCCAAAAAATTGTGTGTATATCTTGTCCGCGAAAAACTTTAACGTACTCGAGATTGTCTTGCCTCGGCCGCAAACATTATTAAGGTGATTTTCGGTCGCATGTATATATATAAAAATAGACGATATGAATACTGGCTTTCGACTCTCGCCCTTGGTCTAATGGTTAAGTGCTGGCCTTTCACCCAGGCGGCTCCGGTTCACATCTGCTCTGGGACATGAATTTATTTATTCATTTAAATTTCAATTTTACTGAAATTAAATACCTCTATATGATATATTTATTTATCTTGTTCCCTTAGCCGACTTTACCCGAAGAGCGTTACATATCTGAGCATTGCAGGTCAGTCTTGTTCACTGCCTACAATCAGCGCAACGCGCCTAAAGAAGTTTACACTTCAAAAAAAAAAACAAGGCGTAACAAGCTTTATCGCAAATCCTCCAATTTTTCACATTTTTAGTCAAAGGCACGCGAGAACCATACTTCAACAACACCGGATTTCGTTTCGACACACTTTTTGCCTTCACTTGCCCCGTACTAATGGCGCGAGTTGTTTGATCATATATAATAATCGTAGTATACAAATTATACTTTAGAAATTAAGCATCAATAACGGTTGGTAAGAGTATTTACCGGAGAGGCCATAGTCTTTGTAGATTGAGTGAACTCTCCTATCTACCTAAGACCGAGAGGATCTCAACGTTCAAAATACCTACAATCGATATTTATTTTATAGGGATCTAGTATTTCGCTCTCTAAAAATATTAATCATTATAACTTAGCAATAATAATCACTTTTTATTGTAATATTAATTAAGCATTGTTTCAAATATGAAAGACATTAGTACAGTATTATAAAATAACATTATCTTGTGCAATTTAATCATGGCAACACTTTGACATTTATTGCTTACTAGTAATGATACAAAAAGCTGTTTCTATTTATTATTCAAGTGGTTTTAGTTTAAATAACCCATCCTGTCTAAACTTGTACGTTCGATAAAGTCACGAAGACGTAGTAATTAGGAAGAAATTTGTATTATGATAAATATTTAATTTCTGGGATATCATCATAATTCTAGAACTTAACGTCTCAACGAAGAAGTCCTTCACAAAAGGAATTGTTAAGAAGCTCAGCAATTTGCTTTAATTATAACACCCTACATACCATTTTTCCTCGTATAATTCCTCATAAACGTTCTGCGATATTTCACACGTAATACCCGCCCTAGAATATTTAGTACAAGGCAATCTAAGCTGTTTATGAACTTCTCTTCTTGTCTTAAATACAAAATTCAATTTTCCAGGAGTACACGTACACGTACGGTATCTTAGCTATAAGATAGAACAGAACTTTCAGCACAATAAGTTCCTGTTTTAATTCAATAAATTCGCACGGACAACAAACCCGCATATATGTAAGTATGTGTGGAACGTAGTTAGGTGTAAATTTGATTAGAAAGAAAGGAAAAAGCCGAACTACTACTGTAAATTACTTGAGTTAATTTACTTAAAACTTTTACAGCTAGTTCGTTATCATCATTAGGACTTTTTCTGTTTAGATGTATCGGACGAATTTGGTTTCTGAAATATAATATTAATATATCAAAAAGTATAGGGGTTTTGTTGATCTTTCTTATTGGGAAGTTTCAAATATCATTTGTCTGTAAGTGATAGACCTAAAATTGATCAGACACAAATTAGTTTCGTTTCTGCAGTATTCAATACAAGATTCTATTTTCTTTTAGTTATTAGTTCTTTGTCCAGATGTCGTGCATTAATTGAATCGGTGAGTTGAAGAACAATACAAGTACAATACATCAATATTTGATAAACCAAAAAAAAAAACAGCTTTACATAAACAGTATTTCATACTGTGTGTTTTGATGCATTGTGATGTTGTAGTGTGCAAGATTTTTAATGACACTTGGAAAGCACAAATGTAAAAAAAACATTGTTTAAAGACGATAGGTTTGATCGAAAAGTAACAAGAAATGCGGGCTGTATACGTCCAATTGGTGCAATTTGGTTTGTGTTTTGTTTATGCACTTGTTGCTGACGTATTGCTGCGACCTTCAAACTAAATAAAATAAGAATGTTACGAATTAGCTTAATTGTTGAAAAAGAATATTAATTTTATTTTAAAACGTTTATTTTTAAGTGTTAAGTATTAGACAAAACAGGTAACACAGGGGTATAATGGGTTGGCTATATTTAAAGAGAAACTTTTGTATCAAAATAAACATGATTTATTAGTATATCTTCAGTTGAATAAGTACTAAAAATTAAGTATAAAACAAAGACAAAAAAGAAAAGACTAGCACGAGATATGGTTTGAATACACAGAAACACAACCTAATTTTTCACAAGGCGTTAGAATAGCTTTAAACATCTTAAGTAATGGACCATTATTTAAAAGCAAAAAGATACTTAAAATTAATAACAGAGAAAGAATTATGTTGAGGGATGGAACGGTAAAGAGAGTAAATCATTTAAATGCCATTAAATTATATGAGCAAGGCCTCATTAGGTATGCTCGAGACGAGAATACAACAAAATAAATAAATGTAAATTTAAACGTGCATAATGGTGACAATTTATAAAAAAGGTTTTAATAATCACACTTAAAATATAGCAAATACCTTGAACTTATATCTATAAATAGTAAAAGGATATGAGTCAAAACATTTATAATACGATATATTCGATGGGAATGTTCTGTGTAAACAATAACTGTACAAATACAAAAATACACCAGGAATTCTTGTATGTGTGGCACAGGAATTTCAATAGACTATGGAAATGGTCTTGTATGGTTAGAAAACCTGCAAAGAAAAAATATAGTGTCAATATTGGTTACAGTTTGTTGCAAATTAACGTACTACCAGAGGAGAGGGCCTGGATAGAATCTGGTGATGATGTGACGGGAGCGACTGGCCTTTGTGATGAGGGATTCGTAAGAAAGATTCGAGTTATCTATAATGTGTTCCCGGTATTACCTAATCGAGGTATTTCTAAAAGGAAAATAAGGATAACCTTAGTCAATGGAAAAAGAAAATACATAACAAGTACAATGAGGGACTATATTAAGAAGAAAGAAAAAAATATACCTACCGTGGATGAAACATGTTAAATTTGTGAAAATTTTAATAATAAACAATTCAAGATGCTGACATTAGTGAATAAACCGTCAAAGACAATGTGTACGTGTTAGTGTAGATGCGACAACTTGAAGAAAACGAACAAGAGGGATTTCATCACGGGCGTTTCAAGAAATCGATGCCAACTTAAAATTTAGTTTGAGAAGAGAAGCGCTGCAATGGAATGTTTTTGGTGGGCAGGTATTAAGACGCTAGCGGTATTACGTGCGAATGTTTGCAGCTAGTGATTAGTATAGGCCAATTTCCGAGCAATCACGATTGCAAAGTTTAGATTACCAAGGCACTATGTGAAAATGTATGTTTTTGGTAAAATCGAATCAGCTACATATTAACAAATTACTTATCAAGAATCAAGGTTTTTCTTATATTTAAAAGTACAGGATAATTATTTTATGACGATCATTATAGATATATAAGCTTTACACAAACATTATAACCTACTTAATAAGAACAAAATTTTAAGACTCGTGAAATGTTTGGAGGTTCATGAATTAGCAATAATATAAAAAATATCTCAGACGCTGTGTGTCAAAAATTGTTCAAACGTTAAACTTAGATTTATAGCTTCAGTTTAAAGGGAAGTAAGTACATGAATTTATGCTGAGTGCGAAATAATATATTTAAAATTGTAATTAATAGATATAGTCTATGTTTTGGGGAAAGTGATTGTTTTCTGGCACAATGATATACAACCAAGAAACTTTCAGTATTCCGTATGAAAAAAGAGCCGTGTTACTGCTGCCGTAAAAACGCAAATGCACAAAAGGTTCTTATGTTATTCTCGCAAGAAAATCCTCATACAAGCGTGCGTAAACTGTCTAGAGTCCTTGATTTTAGCAAAAACTTTATTAAGAGAACCTTAAAAAAGATTTTTTAGTTTGTTATTTGATAACTTATAGTTACTGTAAAGCTCGAAAATAGTAACTACATTATTCATGATATTGCGAAAGTTATAGAAGTTTTCAATAACGTACATTTAAATACTTGTATTGTCGGTTTGCTTTTCAAGTGAAGTTATAAATCTAAGTATGACTTCTTTAATTTTAAAGTAATTTAAAATTTAGTCTATGTATGACGATAAAGAATTTTTTGACAGAGAGCGACTGCGATATTTTAACTATTGTTAATTCATGAACTTCCAAACTTTTCATTTTATGAGTTTTAAAATTCTAATAAAAATAAATTATTTGTAAAATAAAAATATTAGAAGTAACTCTTTTCGATTAATTTTAATTATGCTAGTGCAATTAAGTCAAGGCAACTCATATTTTTAAATCGTAATCGGTTTATTCAGATATAATATCCTATAATATCCTATAACATTTGCAATATCGCCCACAGGCACTAAAAAGTATATATCTTTAATTAGTAAATTTTAAGTACTTTTCAATGACGTATAAATATATAGGGTGATCTATTTAATTTTTTTTAGACTTTTTAACTTTAGCAAATAAACATTAATCTCACGTACTGAAAATATATCTCTACTAATTGAGCCCATAATAGGTATTTCATCATCAATCGTTATTTCATAGCAACTTTTCAAATTATTAACGAAAAATCATCATTGTATTGGTTAATTTTCCGAAGATTGTTCACGCACAAAACGATGCATAAGATTGTAGATATTAATATCCAAATAAATTCTCTTCATATTCAACTGTCATAACATCAACAGAAGTAACAAATATAGGTACATTATTTTTTTTCTGACTATCATTTAAACAAGTGTACAATAAATAACAACTAAACATCATATAATAAAGTACGTGCCATCAGAGTAAATGGAAAATCCTTTGTGTCGTCCGCCTCATAACAGTATGTTGTTAAATAAATCTTTCCCCTACGATAAATCTACGGTTTCAGGGTACGAATGCCTCGTTTCCTGTTTTCCGAAATACAAATTTCACGTGTTTACATACATAACACTGGAACATTATGAAATATGTAACTCTCTGAAATTTTCATCTGAAGACATATAAAAGCCGGAAATATACATTTAATTCCGCTATATTATTTTATAATGCGACTTCAAAATGAAAAAGGAGAGTTTTGAACTTACAAAGTATATCTTTTTGACAAATTTTCATGTATAAAATATACGCCGAAATGTTAAGATGATGCTATAGCAATATGAAATTATAATTTGTCAGTTTAAATATACTTATTATAATCGTGCAAGCTGCCTTTAATTTAATATTTATTTAAATTTAATGTAAAGTTAAAATAATTGAACGAACATTAGACATATTGTGAAGTATTCCTGTTTTGAAAGACTGGAATCTTTTTTCTTTCACTTCGATCTTCTTGTTTTAGAAGTAGTAAAGAATAACTCCTCACTGAATTTACGTTATACGTGATTATTCACAAATGAAATGACACTACGCTGTTATATACAACTTTATTTACAATTAAATAAAATAACAATGCGTATAAATGTAGACTTCTTGCATTGGGCAAGTTGTACCGTACATGATAGCTAACTGCTAACAAGTTGAGTTTCGTTGATAAACTGATTTCAATTTTCTGTTACAAACAAATTCAATATTTAGAGTGGGGTGGTAAGTTTACAAAACCGTACCTCCTCTATTGTTGTCTGGAAAAACCGAACATTAATGCGTTGTAAGTTATATTAAAGATTCTCAGAAGGAGCAAATAGCAATACAATTATCTAATATAAATATATGAGCACTGCAATGAGTTTACGGGTTTCTTCAATTACAGAAAATCTATAATTCTCAAATCCGGCAAATGTTTATGAATTTTTAAGTACTACAACGGCATGATGTTAATAAAAGAAAGAAAATAAATGGTAATTTAGACAAAGCATTGTACCGATTTTCTAAAACGGACAATAGAGAGGTTTCTAAGAAGGAGATTACATTAGGAGACTGATGTCTCTCTTGGTCTTTCCAGATTTAATTTTAAATATACATTATTTTACGATTATGAAGTAATAAAATGACTGTAAGCACTTATACAGAGAAATATACATGTTCTAATTAATTGTACCTTTGTAAAATAAAGCAAATTGAGATTAAAACTAAACATATACAGGGTGAGTTTTTTTGAATGTTTAGCATTGGGATCTCAGAAACTACTGGAGATAGAAAAACGCTTAAATGGGGAAAGATGCGCAGTTTTACGAGCTTGATTTAAAACTGCTTTTGTTTCTCTGATAACTTTCATGGCTTATTAGATATTCAAAGAAAACTAAATTTTACGATTTTCTTTAAACATGCTTAGCATCGTTAATAGTAATTTTAGAGGTAGGTAATATTTTTTTTTCGTTCACCATTATCGAGTTATGACACAAACTTGTGTTTTTTTAAATGGAAACCATCATTGACATCATTAAAAAGCTTATTTTTTGTTGATGACAATGATATAAGATTTGATATGGTTATTTTAAAAAATGAAGAGGATATAGACATTTCTATGATTGTTCACTTTATAAGATATAAACTTTAAAAAAAAAATGTTTGGTGTTTTGTAATTCATAAAACGAAAAATCTGAGTTACAATAGTGTTCGTTGGAGCAGTCGAGATAAATATACTAACATTGCTTTCACGTTGAGTCACAGAAGTGAGAGCTGTTAATTTTTACTTTTATGTCAAGTTAATTGTCAAACATCGACAATTAACTATTAATTAATTTAATTGTAACTTAACTATAAGCGGTGCAAACGGCCGTTAATCATAAGTTTGCATTGGCTATGGAATTTTCTAACGTAGAAAATCGTGATATGGTTGAATGTCACATTCAGTGCCAGAAAAATTCTGCTAGAGCTGCTGAAGTTTATTTTGAAAATTATTTTGATCGACGTCAGCCGTCGCTACCTACTTTTAAGAGATTATGAGATAATTTAGCAAATTATGGTTCGTTCGTTAAACCAAAATCGAAAAAGGGGATGCATGAAGATAGAGAAATAAACATATTAGCATGTGTCGCTCAGAATCCATCTACATCGACCCGACAAATTTCAACAGAAATGGGATCCTCTCAACGCACTATTGTCAGAGTGTTGAAGAAGCATAAATTTCGTCCCTACAAATTATCAGTATCACAAACTTTACATGAAGGTGATAACATCAGACGAATAGCTTTTTGTAGATGGTTTAAAGATCAGTGTCAAAACGATCCACACTTTCAATGAAAATATTATGGACTGATGAATCTCGTTTCACAAATTGTGGAATGTTTAATAGGCACAATGAGCACATATGGTCTCAAACAAATCCACTTCACGTTGAACATAGGAGACCACAAATTAAATTTGGGTTTAATGTTTGGTGTGGTGTTAAAGGATCAACTGTTCTTCCTCCTTTTATTTTTGATGGATCACTAACTGGCAATCGTTATCTTAATTTCGAGGAAATGTTAGATAATTTAAATTTAAAAACCCGAGCAATGCTGCAATGGTTTCAACATGACGGAGCGCCTCCGCACAATCAACTGAATGTTAGAAATTTGAACTTCCCTAATCAATGGATAGGACGAAATGCACCCATTGAATGGTCGGCTAGATCCCCTGATTTATCAGTTTTGGATTTTTTCTTGTGGGGTGTACTAAAGGACACAGTATACAAAAGAACATATGAAACAATCGATGATTTAAGAGAAGCTGTCTTAGTTGCTTTTAATAACATCGATAGGCGTAAAGTACTCAATGCTACAAATTCTGTTGTGAAGAGAGGAAATTTGTGTATTAATAATAACGAGCAAAAAATATTAGCTACCTAGTTTCATTTAGCGTAAAATTATCTAAAACTTTTGTCTGAACACTTTTTCTTTCAAATTACTATTAACGATGCTAAGCATGTTTAAAGAAAATCGTAAAATTTAGTTTTCTTTGAATATCTAATAAGTCAATGAAAGTTATCGGAGAAACAAAAGCAGTTTTAAATCAAACTCGTAAAACTGCGCATCTTTCCCCATTTAAGCGTTTTTCTATCTCCAGTAGTTTCTGAGATCCCAATGCTAAGCATTCAAAAAAACTCACCCTGTATACGTTTTACAGAGAACAGAGAATATTACTATATAAAAAAGGAATAAAAGAAAAATAATAATAATAAATGTCTTTAACACATATTACAATAAAAAACTAAATAATTATCTGAATCATATTCTGTTATCAGAAGAGAAGCGTCTTAGCCTCAAATTTACCTACGTTTATCACAAAAAGCAGAATGTTTTTAATAACATTCTAAAAGTCTTCCTCGCAATCAAATTCAAAACCAATAGGGTAAAGAGAGGAGAATTGTCCACCTTTTAAAAAAAATAATATAAACTCTTTATTTTGAATTATAAAATTTTCAAAAAATAACAAGAACTTAAGATTACATTTCTACGTTAAACTACTGGCAATACTTGGCATGTAACGCTATAAGGTAACAAGAAAAAAATATATGAACGTTGCAAAGGTGCAACTATCCTCTCATCTGAAGGACAAACGGGCCACATCAGGTAGAAAATAACAAAACTTCAAAATGTTACTTTTCTTAGTCCTAGCAGTGGTTCCGCAGGTATCACAGAAGTGTTGTGACTCGTACACCTTTCAAACCACCCTTTGTACATTACACACTGAATCCAATCATCTATTTTCTTCGTTGTGCGGTAATCTTCACCACATCCAATAGATTCGTTCTCGTAATCGCTAAGTCGTTCTTCTTCGTCACCAGAAAAATCCAGAATGACTTCTTCCGATTCTAACAAAGATTTGTTTGGAGCAATGCTTTTAATTACTAGCCTTCTTGATGGTACCACTTCTTCTTTAATGCTGTATTGAGCTGAAGACAAAACACCAGTTAGTTTTCGACAGGCTTTATTTAATGCGAGAGTAGTATTAATAATTACCACTGGTGCAACTAAATCTACTGCTTTTTATGGGGTAAGATCAGAAGTGTACTTTTCTGGTGTTCTTTTCTGTACAAACTGAAGTCCAGATGAGCCTCGTACCGGTAAATCTTCTCGTTGTGGTGCTGGTTGTTGTTCAGCTACATGTTGTTTAGTACTAGCTTCATCGAAGCCGTTAGGATCTTGCACTAAGAATGCACATTCAGAATTGCATTAAGATTAAATGGTATTATTCCAGGAGACCAGAAGTCTATCAGTGCATTATGAACGGTTGCAGATTTTCCCCAAGCAACGCCCAATAGCTTTCCAAACTGCAATTCTATTCAACTTCCGTTTCGCCTGATTTTTTATAAAGTATCTGCGAGCATCATAATTATATCCCTTTAAGGATGTAAAACAGATCGATCCAAGAGTTGTAAGTAGTGCGTTGTGTATGGAGGCATACAGAACAGTTACTTCATGCTCTTCTGCCAAATGTATGGTTTCGAGATTTGTAGTATGGAATGAATGCCCATCTAATATTAACAGCACAATTTCAGATGTTTTTTTTTTGGAAAAATTGATTTTTCAACCAGTGGAGAAAAATTTCTTCATTAAGGGTCCTATATAGTGGATCGAAAATGTAATATTGGTTGCATAGCACATAATTTAATAAACCAAGGATGTCCGAGTACTAAATACACATAGGGAATATATAATAAATATTTGAAATAATAACTCAATATCTAAGCGAATAAAAATACATTTATGAACAAATATTTACGCATTTGTAACCGCGGGAAAGATTTTTACTAGAATAACAATTCATTGTAATGTGGGTTGCCTAATTTTAATTTATTTTATATTCAGTTAAAACAAAGTAAAGAATAGTTGAACGAAAAATAAGTGCAGAGCGGGGTTGCTCTTTATTCAATTTATAACGTGAACCCACAAGCAAACAAATCTCCTCCGAGGGATTTTTGAGAAAACTTGTTTTTAATATTTTGACATATTAATTAATTTTCCTTAATCCGATAATCTTTTTCTAAATTTGATTCTTGAGCGGGGTAGATTACTAAATTCTTCATAAGTTGACGTTGAAAGGTTTTCTCCAAATTTAAAATCAACAAAAATATCTTGCATCTAAAATCTGCTATTTTTCCATTGTTGACAGATCCACTATATAGGACCCTTAACGTAAGACGACGTGAGGATGCGACCAGATTTGTCGCCTTCTGACGGCTTTTTACGAGGCCACTAAAAATCTCAAATTTATATTCACTTACTTTTGAAGCCCTTTACGAAATAATAACATTCGAAACTCAAAGAACTCCGCTTGCTATGTTTCAAAGGACTATCTCAAGATATGAATGCCACCTACTGATGTGAATTTTCGCAGGTGTATTCGTCCTAAAGTGAAATTCTTGCATTTAATTAGTGTTTACAGCCAAGTGCATATATGTGTGTACATACATACATATAAGCTAATAGAGAAGCTTTCGAGAACAGTGCTAATATATTGCATGTGGATTTGCTCAGTCGATTATTACGAATTGCTGGAATATTCTCGGTGTACGTATTCTAAAGTACGAGTATATTCGCTTTACGGTCATTTTGCCCGTTTTGCAGTTGCAACGCCTGTTTGTGTTCATCTCTTTACCTATTTACCATCATTCACGTTTGTGTGAATTCACGTAATACTATACTATACCCCGAATAAGAAGGATTGATTCAAATATCCCGCCAAAACATGGAACACAGCTTAAAATTTAGTAGACAATTTGATATGACATCATGACAATTGAGGTTAGAAGAACTGTATTAATTCTAACTCAGGATTTAGCTGTTTTGTGTTTCATTTAGTACTTTCGTTAAAATAGATGAATGTGGCGCTTTTCATTCTACAAGTCGAAGCAGCAATATGAGTGCACGGCAATTGAAAACAGGAGAGTAAAGTTATAAACACAAGTAGGTGCATAGAAGAATCTATGGATAAAGATATAGGCCCAATTTAAAAATGGAAGCATAGATTTTGTTCTGAGCGTTTTGAGAAGGATTGCCGTTATAAATATATAATTACTGCGCATTTTAGTGAATGTGCTATATCAACATGAAAATTGTGAATCAAGTCTATTTATTATTAAATATTTGTATCAGAGAGCAAGAATGAATCAAACCTTTTATCTTTTATCAAAATGTCCTTAAGAACTTGCAGAAAAGGTTTTGCTTATTAGTTTCTATTTTAAATATCAATAAAGAATTTATACAGATTAATCATTCGTATTACTGCTACAAACCTTGAGGAGGTAAATTCAAGCAACTAGTCTTGGAAATGTGAATCTTACATACAACAGCAATAAATAGAAAAATTTACATCGACTGAAGTTGTTTACACAAACTGCAAAGATAATTACATATACCTACACATTACTAATTATTATTCCCTATTAAAATTTATTTGTTATGAAAATATATAAAGGTTAACAACTATTTATTTCTAATATATACTGGAAATTAAAAATAATTTAGTGTTCACATCATGTTAAAAAGATTAAAAATTTACATGGTCGGCACAATTTTTCCAAATACTTATTGTATCATTTGTAATTGCTTCTGTCAAAAGTTCTCATATAAGTGATATTCTGAAAGGGCATTTTTTTTGAAGCAATTTCATCTTATGTATCAATTCAGATCCTATATGAAATATCCTTAATTGCCTATCTTTATCGGTATGGCTATTTAATCCTACAGGTTTTCAACAAAGCTTGTCGTGCACTCATTATACTTGTGGCAATCCAAACTTTTTCCCATATTCTCCACCAGATATTTTCACCTTTTCTATTAGTACAGGTTTCTTTACGTTTGACATATCTGAAATATAGCATGTATATGAACATGTGGTAATATAATTAGTATTTAATTAACACTTACTTGAAATTAATGAGTCAATTCTAGAATATGTGTGAATTGTCCAGTTCATTTATGGTATGAACTCATCTATAGTTATTTTTGCGACGATATTAATTGTTGAATGTTTGATTTTTGCACTGACGTACAGTATTTTTGACAGGTTCATCAAATTCAAAGTTTCAAATGCATGATCACTTGTTCCTTAGGTCTTAAGCCCTCTGCTCAACGCATGCTCATGTTGTACATAAAAATATGGATTTTATTTAATAACACAATAAGGTATAATAAACCGAAGTAAAAATGTAAGAGACTAGGTTATGGTTTGGTGATAAACATAAAATGACGTTTTGTCAAACTTATTTTCCCATGTTAAACTTACCTACGCAAGAACCAATGAAATACTTTAAAAATATACCCCATTTTGGCGCTATATTTGAATCACTCCTTATTCTGAGACAAGGTATAGATGGCCCGGCAGAAGTTGTCCTGCACTTCCCGGTAGGTGGCGCGATGACTTTGATTTATAAGAAATTCTGGACGCGATTGTTGGATATTTGTCGGATAGCAAAGTAAAAGCAAATGTAGTTTTACTTTAATTTAAGCTGTAATGCGTTTTTCCAGACTTTTCTTCAGATATTCCAGATTTTTCTTCAGTCAAACCAAAAAACAAAATAAAACGAATCAATCAAATATGTCGTTCCTATCCTCAGTTATAATCGAGGGTGCATACAAAAATTATGATTTTTGTAGTTTGTCCAATTTTTCCGATTTTCTGATGTAACACCTTCGATTTTTTATCTTGAAAACTTTTCCAGAACATTTTCTTACAAAAATTATCCAAACCGGTCCAGACTTTCTCTAAGTGTTTCTCCGGTAAAAAGATACTGAAAAGTTAATTTGAAAATTGAAGACATACCGAGTGAGTCATTAAAATGGTTCATCAGATATATTGAGAGTTCTAGTCATCAGAGGTTTTTGATTTCTTTTTGTTGTTGTGTTGTTGAAGGTAAGTAACACACGACCTACTCAATGAAAATATTTTCAATATGACTACGCTTCCGGTTGAAGCGGAAGTCGATATTAACTTCCTTATTTTAAATCGAATAATACATTTTTTATACTATTTTCGAATTTTGCAACTAATTTTAGTTTTACTTTCTTTCGTGTACCTATACATAGAATTAACCTTTTCAGAAATATAATTCTCTTTGGAAAATTATAAGTTGAACACTAAGAAGTTAAACACCTCCCACTGCCGTCAGTTTTAGTATAGAACAGTTGATATTGACGTCATAGATAGGAATACAACTAACAGTTACACCGATACATTCAGTATTGATGAATTGTATACAGGCTGTTTGAATGTCATGTCGTTCTATGGTAAATTCAAACGGTTTACAGGGCCGGGATTTTTTTCAAGTAGATAGCCTCTTTTTTTCATACGCGAATTGAGACTCTTTACTGGGTCACCAGGCCAGCGTTGCCAACTTGGGGGTTTTCCCCGTAAATTTAGAGACTTTTTACTTTTTAGGGGAAACTTTAGGGGATATTGAAAACTGCTATACTTTAGTATTGAGTTATTGCAAACAAAATTAATGATTAGGTGTATAGATTGAAATTTATTCGATATTCCAATAAAAACCATAGATATCGTCAGCCTTAAGTACAAAGTAAGAATTAAACTTATCCTCTTTCCTCTTAAAGCAACTGTATCATGACCATCTTTTTTCTAATTTCAGCCGTAACCATGGAATTACTATACTGTAGGCGAACAAATCGCCGTTGTATTAAGCGATTGCATTACGGCTGTAGTACATTTGGCATAATAATAGTAGTTTATACAACGAGTCAATAATGACAGTTGCTATTCCCGAGAGCTGAATTTACGAACTGAGCCGCGTAAGCGGCGAGGGAGTAACTCGGCTCGAGGGAATAATAGCCTTTATTGCGAGTTAGTATACACTACTTTCTCGACGACTAACTGAAAATTACTAAAAAAAATCAAAATAATTAAACGAAAATGTCAGATTACTATATCAATATGACGTTTGACGGTTAGACAGTTAGTAAAATGGCCGGACTTGTCTATCGTTACTACGACAACGTTAGGAACGTTATGTTCTTATTGGCGGAATGCAGGGAATAATGGTAACGTGATGGTCCATTATTCCCTGGTCGCATTTCATTATTCCCTCCGGGTATTATGAGTGTTATTATTAGCCAATAGTGATTAATATAATACCTACTTTATTGTTTAGTCGTCGATAAAAATGTTGATGAGTCATAACGTTACCATTATTCCCTGCATTCCGCCAATAAGAACATAACGTTCCCAACGTTGTCGTAGTAACTATAGACAAGTCCGGCCATTTTACTAACTGTCTAACGGTCAAACGTCATATTGATATAGTAATCTGACATTTTCGTTTAATAATTTTGATTTTTTTTAGTAATCTTCAGTTAGTCGTAGATAAAGTAGTGTATACTAACTCGCAATAATGACTATTATTCCCTCGTAACTGTCATTATTGACTCGTTGTATAAACTACTATTAGACAAGCAATGTGAGTTTAAAACAAAATAATTTTATCTTAAAATTAATTAAACATATAATAAAAACTTATAACTTTTTATTTGCTTATAGATAGTATAAGGAAGTATTGTGATGATAAAAATTTTCGACCTCGAAATTTTTGTAATTATTCACGTTTTGAAGTCCCCTGATACCAAAAAATTGGTTTTTGCAAACATCTGTCTGTCTGTCTCTCTGCCTGTCTGTATGTGAGTGACCACGAGAGCGGCCAAACGGCTGCAGGTACCAAAACTAAAATATATATTTATGGGTATAATCCTTCTTTTGAGATCTGGTTAGATTTTCAATAAAATTGGTATAACGAAAGCAGTAGTTTACTTCAGTAAAAAATGAAAGTTTACTAATATCTCGTTAACTACTAAGTTTAGACAAATTTCTCAAGAATATAAATGTACTAAAAAGTGAATTCTAGAGGGATTTTATAAAAAGTTTTTCGAAATTCCTACCTGAAGTTATCTTTTTGTCTTATCGAGAAACGGTTTTTTTGCGAATATCTCGCAAATTATACAATTTGAAGTTTAATTTGGAACAACTTCTGTATATACATTTCGGAACCCACATACGTATAAGAAAGTCGTGCGGTGTCCCCACCTCATTTTTAATAACGTGGACACATGCGTTTCCCTATCTAAATTACTGTCACAATGTAAACGAATTACTTTGTTTTATTCCAATACAATTGTTGGTTTTTAGGGGATGTGTGATGTAATTTAGGGGGTTTTGGGATACTATTCAGGGCATTCAGGGGGAATTGTCTGTATTGGGTTGGAAACAGTGCACCAGGCGTTGTTCCTGTTTCCACACATATTTATTAACAGCATAAGAGTATTTATAGCATAATTTGGAATAGCTTTCCGATATTCTCTTTTTCATATTTCTTACCGCAAATAACAGACAACTCTCAAATTATACATTTTATGTAACAGCTTTTGTGTAAAAAATATATCAAAATAGGAACAGGAAGTTCAACATTACTCTCAACAAAAAAAACGCTTTCTTGCAAATATTTCTAATATTATGCAGTCTTATTACATTTATAAAGACTTCAAACGTTAATTGGGAATAAAAATTGAATACGATTTCTTTAAAGATTCGAACTTTGCATACAAGCAAGTCGTATAATGCTCAACATCATTTCCTTTTAATTTGAGCGATTTATTAGCAGTAAACGACACATTATTACATAGCGATTTCAAAGAGAAATATTTGATCACAATATTAATGACAAGAAATAGGAATTCTCAAATTTACGATCACTTTTATGTATACGCCGAAACTTCGCCTGGTCATAAACTTACACTTATTAAGAGACCGGAAATTCGAACTTTCACATTTTCACGGATAACCGATGAGTTGTATAAGTTTCAGACGCCTCACGTTGATCGCTTCGCTTAACTTGCGCCATCTGCGGCGAAGCTTTGCAACGAAACAATGATAGAACACCAGTTGTGTTCTCACTACAAGTATACATAATATAAAAGATAGCACGTGTGTATGAATATATCTTTTGCTATTTACTTTTACGGCATGCCATAATTTTATACACACATGTGGGAAGACAAAACCATTTATATTTTACAACAGTTCGACATATTTCGGAATTTGAATAAGATCGAAGCTTTAATTGTAATGGTTAGGGCGCGGACCCGTACGGTTGATGACTCATCACCCATGGGCGCACTATTGAAATGTTGTATTTTTAAAGAGGTTTTAATTTTATTTATATATGTAATTGGATAACAAGTGGCTGGTGATCTATAAAATACAAAATACCTTATTATTTGTTCATTTTCTCTTCTGTAAGACTTGTTCTCTTTGAATTAAGTACATCCTTGTAGATAGAAAACGTCCTTTCTACATCGCAACTGGTTATAGGTGCGTACTGAAAATATTCTTTTATTTCAGCGTATTTAGCATACACAATTATCGCAATGTTATTAAATCTGGATTTTTATTAAAAACTAACGTAAGTATGAATGAAAATTTTTTCCTTAGCTCGAGGTATAGCTACTATATTTAGGACAGCTGACTCGTCGGCCATTTTGGAGATAAATGTCAGTTCATATCACGATACACTTATACCGGTATGCTCATTTTAGCTGTCAATGACGTCATTGCGGACAGAGAGACAGTTCTCATATAGGCTACATCGAGGCATGGCGTAAGCAGTTGGTCCCAAACAGTGTAATTATTGAATTCTATATAAAAAAAAAAACAATGACACATTTTTATCGGGAAACATTGACACCCTGTCAAAGTTAACCTCAAATTACTTTTTAATTTTTTATTTTAAGGGTCCTCGCTAGTGGATCTGTCAACAATGGCAAAATAGCAGATTTTGGAATCCAGATATTTTTGTTGATTTTAAAGATGGAGAAAACCTTTCAACGTCAACTTATGAAGAATTATATAATCTACCCGGCTGAAGAATCAAATTTAGAAAAAAAATTATCGGATTACAGAAAATTAATTAATATGTCAAAATATTAAAAACCAGTTTTCTCAAAAATCCTTCGGAGGAGATTTGTTTGCTTGGGTTCACGTTATAAATTGAATAGAAAGCTACCTGGCTGTACACTTATTTTTCGTTCAACTATTCTTTACTTTGTTTAAAATGAATATAAAATAAATTAAAATCAGGCAACCCACATTACAATGAATTGTTATTCTGCTATAAATAATTCCCGCAGTTACAAGTGTGTAAATAGTTTGTCATAAATGAATTTTTATTCGCTTAGATATTGAGTTATTATTTCAAATATTTATTATATGTTCCCTATGTGTAAAAGTAGGTACTCGGTCATCCTTGGCTTATTAAATTATGTGCTATGCAACCAATATTACATTTCCCATTCACTAGCGAGGACCCTTAAGTAATGCAAATAAATCGCAAAATTGACAGATAATGTTGGTAATATGTTACAACATCTATTTACCTTAGGTTTAAACCCTAAAACCTGCACTCTTTTCATTCAAAAGTTTTTTAAGGAGACTCCTACTTCACACTACAAGCTCTGTCTTGACGTTTAAAAAGTTTCTATAATAAGTATTTTTAAGCTTCTTGCGTCACACCACTATATGGCGAAACTTATCCATAATTTATGATGAACTTTCATTGGAGTAATTTTAATTTTTCGGGGACCTGGAAGGGATTTTTAAAAATGTGTCAATGTTTCCCTACTGTCAATGTTACCCGTCGTTACGTCATACCAAAAATGTCTATATTTACGCAAAATATTAGTTAAATCAGCAGAAGTTTTTTTGCGAAAAATGTGAAGTATGTCAAAAATTGTGGCAGAAAAGGTTTGAAAACTGAAATGTTTCGAAGTCACAATTTATTGCAGAAATCAAATAAGGAATCGAAACAGGGAGATCTATTTGAAAAAAACGAAACCTTGAGTTTTTCGAATACTTTTATATTGTTCCAGTTAAAAGCCAAATGCATTTACATTATTATTTGTTTTTAGTATGTTAAGAGGAGCGTTTACCTATCGAAAATTAAAGCATCGCCGTTTCGCGTTTTTTAAACTTATTTTGTAATTTTAGAATCTCAAATTTGAGTTAGTGATACAAAAGGCATAAATTTATAATGTCAAGGTCAGTTTTTGTACTAATTTATTTTCTTAAAAAAGATGTGTTTTAGAAATAACCACAAAAATGCATGAATTTGATTAATGTCTGCTAACTAAGGCTGGCAGACAAAAGAAAAAAGACGACCTCTACGCGCCAGCTGCACATTTCATGTACGATATAAAGAAAAAATCAAATTTATGTAATTATTTTTAAAGATAAAAAACATTAAACAGTAAACATTATCACACGCATTTTACACGAGGTTTTTCCAAGCTAATCGCGTCGTCTATCCCCACTTTACGGTATTTCTACCGGTCCTAGCGAAGACGAAAATCTATCGGAATCGGTCGGCTGTTGCAGACTTAAATGCGAGTGACAAATTACAAACTGTCACTCGCATTTAAGTGTCATATATACCTATAATATTCGAGTGTATAATAATATAACAGTTATGGGCAAGCGAAAATTGACTTATTATAAAACATCAACAGTTCCGTAAATACTCATTCTTTATACATTATGTTTCCCATCTATAGTATTCCTTTATCTATGACAGAATATGTGAATAAAACCGAAGCGCTGTGACAGAACCGAATATCGTCTACCTCCACCTACTCACACCCTCTTGCGTCTACCCGCCCTGCGAGTAATATAAGTTGCATAAGTTTCTATTTGTTGGGAAACGCCCCTCTTAATACAATAATAAACATAAAAAACCCAACAAAGAAACAATCCAGCGAAGAAATAACAGTCAATAAATTCATCGCAACACAATTGAAGCGTATTTATTTGTAACAATAAACATATTTGAACAACTTATTAATTTAAAAGCGTTGTACTAAGTCGCAAAGTGTGGAGGTACAAATTTCCACTCAGCAAACTTCACTTCCAAATAATTCCTTATTTACATTTAATTAACAGTGAAACATTGGCAATTCAAAATTGTATAAAATCTGGCTTCTGTGTAACACAAAGGATTCAGTCAGTTTTTGATCCTTCATTCGCAATTGTACTGGACCCCAAGGGGTCGAAACACCAGTAAACCATGACTTTGTCGAAATGCTGGCGGGAATAACTAAGAACGGCTTTTCCTGCGATACTCGTTTATTAACACGTTATGCTATATTTTACAAACAAATATAATTGGCGAGTTTTTGGAAGCATTTATGTATATTTAAACATGAAATATTAAATAAACCGAAAAAATGAACGCATTACTTTCACGTAAGGGAATAGTATCTTAATTACACGACACATTGTTTTTAACATATCTAGGTTAATACATATCACAATTATCAATCCTAAATCGCTGTACTTTAGCGGATTTACGAGATCAACGACTATGGCGTAATATGTTTATACCTTAACCAGCGAAATAAGTTTTATTGTTACTGTTGAGTGCTATTAGAAAACTTTTTCTCGTCCGGTAGTTTTCCCATGTTATACAATAAAATTACGGAATGATCAAGGAAGACCATTCTGGGACATTCTGGTAGTGCTACTATTCCTCTACGCCTTTATTGAATAAAAGTGGAAAAAGTTTTTGTTTCCAAACAAGCACGCGTCACATTTTTCGATATTGAATATACTTTTTATCTGTGTAATATATGTATGCCTTAACACTGAATACTTAGTACTATATTTTTGTTCATTTAGATAATAGCAATATAAATAATGAGATGAGGGGATTATTAAAAAGTACTATAGGATAATATAGATTTAGTATGTTGATAAACGTTGGAATTTGTTTTGTAAAACCTCCGCATATGGGCATCATGAAATATTCTGCAAAATGAATTTGATTTGTAGCGCGTTCAGTATCTTTGTACAACAGCGACCGCTCAAATTCGTTTATGAGACTAATAACGTCACTAACGACCTGGTTCCGTTCGATCCTTTCAATGTTGTACATATACAGCACATGGTAGATGTTTGTTTACTTCTACGTTATAAGTATGTTAATCAATTAATTAAACACAACATTTTGAAATCGTTTTATACAATTTGTTTTCTCTCTAGATTTAATTACTTATTTTGTGTATGTACACACCAAATAGAAACAATTGGCTGGCTAGTTATCAATGATTTACATTTTTTCTTATTATAAATTTTCTTTCTATTATTATTTTACTATTATATACCGGGTGTCTGTTTAAGATCGGGCAACGGCCATATCTCGGCAACCGTTTATCCTCTACAACTAGGCGGAAAAAATCGTGAGAGTAAAATAAACTACGGGAATTTCAATAAAAATATTTTTAAGTTTCCAAAATAATCGCAAGGGGGCGCAATTCTGAAGATCAATTAAAAATTCGATAATTTTTCATGAAGATTAAGATAGATTTAAATTTTTACTAACAACATTTTCACACGTTTTTATACAACTCTCATTTGAAACTTTTTGATCCTAGTCCCATACGAAGGGGTGGGTGGTGGGGGTATTTCTACGCACAAAAGTAGGTATAATTTTTTGCGTAACGGATTTTATTGTTTCTGGGCTCATTAGATAGAGAATTTCGCAAATAATTGAAGGATATGTAGTACGAAATTACGTGGTTGTCAAAAAAATAACGGGGGGGGGGCTGTGATATGAATTAAAAAATCGATAAAAGATTGAAATTAATAAATTTATGGAAGAGCATGATAAAAACCCTCTTAAAATAAAATAAAATAAAATTATTACTCCCAATAAATAAATTTTTATTTAAAATTATTTATTTTTCTGGATTGCCTTCGTATGACTAATCTTCGTCAAAAAAAAAGTAGAAACTTTCGGTTTTGATCATTCTCTTCAGTTTTTTATGTGCTTCAATATTACGATATTAAAAATATAATTTTAAAGGAAAAAAAAGTAATACCCATAAATTTTTTTTTGGACCTCATGTGAAAAATGCTGTCAGTAAAGCCGATGCAAAGATTGCTGGATTAAACAGGCTTGTACCCAATATTAAAGGACCAAGCAGTGGCAAGCCGGCGTTCCAATATGGAAAAAAGCAGTATGCATCCAAAAGTACAGACGCATCCTTGAGAGGTGTCAGCGTAATATGTTCCGCCGAGTGGCCTCGTCCTACAGGACAGTTTCCCTGGTGGCGCTGCAAGTGATCACCGGAATTGTGCCAATTGATTTGATAGTCAAGGAAAGGGCATATATTTATGAGAATAGGCATGAGAACAGAAGACAAATTGTGTTAGATGCCAAGAATAATACCATAACGGAATGGCAAAGAAGGTGGGACATGGAGTTTGTGAAAGCGCAATGGACAAAATGCCTGATAGGGCATATAGAAGGCTGGCTTGCATGTAAGCACCGTCAGGTTGATTATTTTTTAACACAGGCACTAACAGAGAGCTCTCAAAGAACATTGGGGTATATGGTAACACCAGATACACTAGTACCAACTATGCTTGAGTCGTCACAAAAATGGACAATGTTGCACAATATGATAAGGGTGTTAATGTCAAAGAAGGAAACCGATGAAATACAAAGACAAAATCGTGCTAATTAAAGAGTTGTGAAAGAAAGTTTCGGGTTATAGGGGTTGCCGGCAGTATCTGATGATATATCAACAATAGTTCCAGATACTGTTTGAGGGCATTGAGGGGTTTTAGTGGGTGAGAGTCCCACAGGCCAATCTGCGATTGAGCCAAGCACATGGTGTGCGTAATGCATTTCCCCTGACAAAAAAAATACCCATATATTGAGAACAGCGCCCCTGTTATTTTTTTTTGACAACCACGTAATTTCGAACTACATATCCTTCAATTCTTTGTGAGATTCTCTATCTGATGAGCCCAAGTACATTAAAATCCAATAAGGCAAACCGAAATTATACCTATTTTTGTACGCGGACATACACTTCACTCCCCCTTCGTATGGGAGGTAGATCAAAAAGTTTCATATGAAAATTGTATAAAAACGTCCGAAAATGTTGCTAGTAAAATTTTTAATCTATCTTAATCTAGAATTTAATGAAAAATTATCGAATTTGTAATTGATTTTGAAAATCGCCCCCCCCCCCCTTGCGATCATTTTGAAAACTTAAAAATATTTTTGTTGATATTCCTGTGGTTCATTTTAGATTTTTTCTGCCAAGTTGTACGATAAACGGTTCCCGAGATATGGCCGGTGGCCGAGCTTAAATAGACACCCGGTATAATAATAATAAAAGCGACAATGTATTATTTAATGCTGCTGTTAACGCGGGATAGGTATTGGGTTGGGTAAAAGAGGCAAATTGGGGAGCGAATGATCTGAGAAACTAGGGAATTTACGGTAGGATCGGAAGTGAAATGCTAAGGGCACAGTGCGGTGTTTCCATGTGCCCTAGGCCATTTGTTATCTCTTTAAAGCGAGGGCGAAGCCCGAAAAAAGAATTTGAAAATCACATAACATGTGGTGAATCACGTTGCATCCATTTTTTCCTGTAACAAGGGCGCGTAGACCGTGATATTCCACTAGAATCTACTGAAACTATCGGTATTCAATATGGAGGTCGACCGGCACAGCTGACGAACGATATTGCAAAGTTCACGTAAGGTTGGCTAAAATCTAACACGAAACGTCAAAACGTTCAATCAATCTAAGTTCGTGATACTGATCTGTTAGCGAATAGATTAAACATTTTGACCCAAAAGGATCCAAAGGGGGCAGAAGAGTTAAATGAATTTCTCTTAGCGGAAGTTGTCATCAGAAACTCTGTCAGTATATATTCACACAATACAGTTTGTATAAACCTACGAGTAAAGAATAGAACAGGAGAGAGCATAACGTGGTGTGGAAATAGGTATTTTTTAGACGGAGTTACCCTTTTCGGTAGGTCAGTTATGTCCGGTTATGTCAAAAATTACATTTTAGTGTTTCTATAATGGTCAATTGTGTGGCTTGTGGTCGTTCTAAAACGGCAAGAACAAAGAATATTAATTTTTCTCTTCATCGGTAAGTTATTTCATTGGCATTCAACATAGGCAATAATAATTTAAAAAGGGGTATTTTAAATAAATTGTCATATATCTGACATGTCTGATTATGTGTTCAGTGTCGTAACATATATATCCAAGTTATTTAATATTTGTCATATTTTTGACGCAGATTTCATTTAAACCCGTTTATAATATATTAAAAAGAAGAAAAGAATTGAAAACATAATACACTCACGATATTTCTTTAATTATTTTTGGACTAACCACCTATTCTAAATGATTATCGAGAACACAGGAAGTGTACATATACCCTCTACAAAATATTTATGCACGCCTAGGCATTGCGGCGGCCATATTTAGTTACCAAATTTGGACAAATATTATTATTATGGAGACTCTCTCCTGTTCTATTCTTTACTCGTAGGTATAAACTATCCATTATTCCTTTCCTCGAAATTCCGCTATTAAAACTAAAAGTTAGCTCTGCTCGTCCTATTAAATAAACAATAAATACAGGAATTTTATTGTGAGTAAGAGATTAATTTTCTTTGTAGTACCTAAACACTAACAGGTCCTAAATTAATACAATATCGAAATTTCTAAAACTTCTGTTACAATTCCTTTTCAAATGATTTGCATAACCTCTCTTGGACCGCCTTGATCGGGGAAGACAACATAGATCGTAGACTTGAAATTTTCAATAAATTTATTACTACTTTGTTTAATTTTTATGCTCCATAAGTGGAGGTTAGAATGACCACACCAAAAGCTCCTTGACTGACTGAAAATTTAACAATATTTATGACGTTCAGAGACAGAGTTTTTCTCATTTCAAAAATACCAGATCTATTCTTGACTGGAACATATAAAAGAACTGCGGAATTGCATTCATACTTAATATGGTTAGACTTGAAAAAGAGAAATATTTGGATATTGCTTACAATCCTTCAAATCGTCTTAGAGAATACTCTCTGACCATTCAGCTGATTAAAAAAAATATAAATAAATTATATTTTTGGTATTATAATTCTTGGTACCATAATTTATAAAGTCTTGCCTGAATTTCGATTGACATTAGTTGAGAAATTCATTTAATTATTAATGGCATTACAACTAATGCATTTGAATGTGGTAACATTTCCTCAACTATGCTGAAGTACTGCAGTCCTTTCATTAGTCCTTATGATACACATATTATAAATTGCTGTATTGAACGGTCTTATTTTCCTACTGTGTGGAAGTGTACCTTGGGCATCCCCTTGCCTGAAAAATCTAATCTTACTACTACTCTCGTACAATCATACTTATTACGTATCGTGGTGATATTGCGAAAAGTCAGTTATTTTATCTGGAGTTCCACACGGTTATATCCTTGGCCCGCTCCTTTTATAATTTACACTACTAACAACATGTTATCACCCATTAATAAAAAAAAAACATAATAATAACGTCAGAGGGACTAATCATAACCATGCGCAACCATTACCTGCTTAAGAACTTGTGACGTCTTGAGCAGGCGACATTTGGCTAGTAGTTATAACACAGAGAAGCAAATGTAATCAAATGCCTATGTATTTAATTGTATTTACGAAATTTCATCCAGAACTCGTTAATATGGATGTAAGTTAATGTATGACACTACAATAAACACTCTAATGAAAAGGGAAAATTAAAATTATAGAAATATTTCCGATAAGTATGCCTGCTTTTTATCGCAAGTAATTTTCGAGTCGCAAATTTATTTTAAATTTGTTGTTATTCTTCATAAAGGTTTGCTTTGAAATTTGTTTTCATTTCATTTTCCTAAAACGTGGTTAACGATTCGTAGTTATGCTTAGACCAAAAAAATCTCATTAAATATTCAGTACATACATACAGCGGTAATTCGTGCATAAACAGTAGTCGCTCATATCACACGCATGACTACCAGTAAATATACGTCTAGGGTCAGACGTCAGTTCTTAAGTAAATTATGTCGCAACACAAACTAAGGAACCGACCACTACTGCAAATTCAAATCCTATTCATGACTAATTTACATATTTAGTTATCTTTATCTAAATTCTTCTTTAAATTAATGTCAACATTCGTGGATATATCCAAGTCTTGTTTCCTACTCTCTTCATACGTAATGTAAATGTGATATTGATTTTCTTTTTGAGAAAAAGCTGTTCACATTAACATGACACGGAAAAATGATCTTGGCGGCTTTGATGTATGTATTAAGATTTAACACAGTCACGAAGTCGATAATTCACGCTTTAAAAGATATTACTTTCGTTTAGATTATATGCATACTTTATATTAAATATATTTTTCTGACATATTGGATACATAAATAAGCGGTGAACATTTTCCAATCGAACGAGTGTAAATAATGGTTCCAATTTAAATTGTTGTCTATCATGGGTTAGAGATAGAAATCTCTATTTGTTTATTGAAAGGTTCAATGGAATTTTCGAATAATTTATGGCACATGGATACTTTGTATTTGGAAGTGTAATATAGACTTGTCAAACTTTTGTAACGCATATTATTATGTATGGTGTAAATGGGGAAAAAAATATTTCTAGAAAAAGTATTTTAAGTAATCTTAAAACGTCCAATAAAGTGTATTTATTATTTTATTATATATTTCAATGCATGTTCTTTGAGGCATTTTACCTTATTTTCTATTAAAGTCGATTAGTGCTTATATAGCTCCCCCACTAGTGTATTTGATAAATGAGGCTATTGATCCTGGTCTTTACCCAGAAAAGTTAAAATTGGTAAAATAGTTCCGTGTTTTAAGAGGGGAGATCGTGGAGTTTAAATAACTACAGGCCGGCATCGTTACTGCCTGCCTTGACAAGATCTATGAGAAAGTTTTAATAATGGTTTAATGGATTTTCTGATTAAATATAATATTCTGAATTCTGCACAATTTGGCTTCCTATCGAATAAGTCTACAAAGGATGCTATATATAACTAACAACGGGTGTTTTCTTTGACATGGAAACGGCTTTTGACTTGTAGGATCACAATCTTTTATTGAACAAGATGGAAGATTATGGAGTTAGACGTGTGCCACTGAAACTCTTCCAATCGTATTTGGCAGACAGATATCAGGTTGTTTCCATAGTGGTTCAGGAGGGCCAGATTATTAAACAGCGCTTTTCGGCACCAAAAAAATTATCTGTGGGGTTCCACAAGGGACGATTTTGAGCCCTACATTGTTTTTGATTTACGAGAATGACGTAAGAGCATGTATGGAAAATCGTGTCTTATCCCAATACGCGGATGATATATCATGTGTTCTATTATCAAATTATGTGCCAAGTATAGTTGGTGCAGTGCAGGGTGTTATTTCGGACATGCATAACTGGTGTCATTCGAGTAAATTAATAATTATCACACAAAAGACAAACTTTTTGCATTTTCGTAGGCAACCTAATCTAGACTCTATACCGCCCCAACCAATATGCCAAGTTATGAATCTAATATCTACGTAGTTCAAAATAAAAATTATCAAAAACTAATTAAATGATCCCTGTATATGCAACAAATCCATGAACTAAGAAGTAATTTATTTTAAATTATATCACTCTTCAAAATCTAATATATAAAAAATTATACCTTCGATTAGCTCAATTATAATATAAACAATACTTATTTATTTATATTTTAATATCTAAGAACATGAGACTCTTTTCTTTTTGTTATTATCTTATCTATATTCACAATAAATAGCCTTTATTGCCTTTCTTTTAAACTTTTTTTTTATGTGAACCTTAATGTCCTCATTACTATCCTGCCTCTTCTAAATTCAAGAGTACTTTAATCTCAGTAATTTTCTTATTTTATAGTTGGCATAAATATGACAAACTTAGTATACGTTAATTGATAATACTAACATTATTAATTTATAATATCTCTTTGGCAGTGTGTATTGGTCCGTTTTTACCTACAATATGATTTAAATAATATTGCAAATACTATCTTATTATTATAAAACTGGGTATGTAAACAATAAACTTCAATATTATATTAGATATTAATTATGTTTCTTTTTTTTAAGGTTATGGTTCGCCTCTATTGACACGCTTCAATATCAATCCTATATCTTTCTTAATATAACCAAAATAAAGCATCGATTTACTTATCAAAAGATTTAATAAATATAATGGATATAATTCCTGAGGAAGAAATAAACGAGACTGACAAATAAATAACAGAAATTCATATAAAGTAAACCTGTTCAATCGACGTTATGCTTTTTATTATGATGATGTGGAATAAATATGACCGCTGTCACCGTAAAAAGGTAAAATTTCTATTTTTTACTATATAGTATTTAGAGTAATGTACAGTTACATTTATTGAATTATCTATAAGCATAAATAACGCAATTAATCAATAGAAACTGTTAAATTTGAATAATATTAGAGCAGTATGTAATATTTTCTAAGTATTATGAGGTAAAATGAAATTTATAATAATCTTAAAAGTTGAGATTTAAGCTTTATGTTGTCAATATAAGTACATCTTGTAAATTATATTAGTTTTAATGATTTAAAGATGAATATACGAAGCTGGTTGAGATATCAATAACTTCAATAATTTGTCGTATTATTATTCGTATTCTTTCATGTACTTAATGTGTTATCGTTGATTGAAGGAATACACAAAGATACGCAACTACATAGCACTAAGCGTAGCCAAAACTGGGTCCGAGATCTATAGGGATGCATCAGTCGTTTGGGTCCGAGATTCGAAACAGCCCGAGACAGCGATGATGTTTCTCGGCAAGGGGTTTGCGGGACGACTTAACGCAAAGACACGCAATTTTACTATAGCGCTGCGCATCTTTATATATTCCTTCAATCAACGGTGTTATTCTTGTTGCTTTGAATCCTACGTTCCTAATGGTAATGATGATACTTGCAATCCTCCATGATGTTTCTCTGTACTCTGGCTCTTGATAGTTCCTTCTTGAAGAAATCAGCAAACCTTTAGGTTCTGGATCTCGACAATTACCTCTTGAAACACTTTTTAACTATTTTAGAATTATTCTAGTGTAAATATCGGAGAAATTTTTCAATTTTCCGATAAACACATCCGCTTCTTTTTAAAATTCGAAAAATCCTCTTTTTTTTTTATTTATTATCGCCTTGACGATTTAATTATTTTCAAATTTAACCAATGAACATATTATACAACATAGATTTTAAATCAGTTTGAATACCTTAAATACTCTCTAAAATTAAGTAATCTTATTATTTTAATTCTCTCCGTCTTTTAGTAAAGATTTCATGTAATTTAATGTAACAAAAATTATTTCTATCAAATTTCTAATGAAATGTCACTCATCTGTCAGTCCCGTATTATGAATTTTAAGCGGGAACTTTTAATCAATTCATTCGATTCATTTTCCAAGATTGAGTTCTTATTTCCTTTTCACATCATGAACGTCAATTAAACAAGTTTTTGCAAAATAATAATACACGTCATAATGCAACAATTAATATTTAAATCTCTTCATTTCAGATTATGGTGAAATTCAATGCAAAATGAAACTGATCGACAACTCCCTACACAGGATGTTCACAATATAAATATTTACTACTCAAATAAATTTGTATATTAAGAAATTCTCAACTGGATCTCTAAATAAATTATTCCACATCAGAATGATTAAATACTCAATAAGCATATTCATTTACATGAAAATAATATATGACTGTATTGTTAGAGTACATAACCATACTATTACAATACAATTTTGGCTGGAACGAGTTTACTACTCGTTCGAGGAACATATAATCTAATTGTCTGTATGTATATATAAAATGTTTACAGTTTCCCATATATGTAAACATATACTGTATGACATGGAAACTGCAACACCAAGAAGGGGTGCGGAGTTTTTGACCAAACTTGGTAGAAACGTATAACTAGTCAAAGGCAATAATTGATTAAAATTTCAAAGAAAAACAACAAAAGACCAACACAATTTAACATAATTTTTATTAATAATGTGTTGAACCGCCCCTATTAGTGTCACACTCCCTCACTCTTCATGGCATTGATTCGACTAGGTGGTCGATATCCTCTTGGGGTATGGTGTCCCAAGCAACCTGTAATTCATGCCGGAGAGCTATTAGTGGCTGCGGGGGATTGGCTAAATTCATAAGTTTTCGTCCCATAATGTCCCACACATGTTCTATTGGCGAGAGGTCGGGGGATTTGGGTGGCCATGGCAAGATATTGACATGAGCCTCTTCCAAGCGATTTATAGAAATTCTCGCTACGTGGGGAGGGGCATTATCCTGCTGGAAAAGTGGGTCTTCGAGCGTTTGAAGATACGGTAGAATATGGGGTTCTACCACCTCATCAATGTAACGCTGGGCGTTCATGGTGGTTTGGATGAACACCAATTGAGACCTACTCCCATATGCTATAGCACCCCATACCATAACACCCACTGCTCGATGCACATGCCTTTCAACGGAAAACTGAATATCACGACGTTCCCCACGTCTTCGTCTGACCCTCATACGGCCATCATGCATCCCTAGACAAAATCGAGATTCATCACTGAATACCACCCTGTGCCACTCCACGTTCCAGTGCAGTCGCAATCTACACCACTCCAAACGTTGCTGTCGGTGTTGAGCCGTAAGTGGTAACACAAGATGATAAACGGACAAAAAATAAGGAACAATTAGATCTTTATTTACAATATATGCAGTCTATTTGATTATTTTTGTATTAAAAGAAAGTTTATTTACTTTTGTATTATAAAAAAGCTTACTTAGTTTTATAACAATGTTTATATAGTGTTTTACGAAAATGTATATTTATTTTATTTTGTTTTAAAGACGTTTTTTTTTGGAATATTTTTTGTTTTAAGTTATAAATTATTCATTTATTTTAATAATGTTAGTATATGCTTTGTGAATTTCTTTTATTGAAGAGTACCGTTTTTACCTATCTCAGTGCATATTATATGTTATTTTATAAGTTACTGTGACATATAACTGTTTCTTTGCACTTAACTTACATCTGCACTAACAGCTATGCAATAAAAGTTCATATACTGTGTGTCCAAAAAGTCTGGAAACACCCAAATAAAATCGAAACGGATGATTTTTGAGAAAAATGCAAAAACAGGTCAATTAGTATTTTCAAAAAACTACTGGCTGATGGTATCTGTTTGGAATTTTTGATAACCTTGAAAAAGTTATGATGTCGTCAAAAAAAAATTTAAATGCCAACGTCGCACTTTTAATTTTATTTTTGATAGATCTTTTAATTGTCTAAACGACAGTCAAAAAATTTTTCATTCTACTTAAGAAAAATTTTGAAAAAAAAATCATTATAGAAAACAAAGAAAATTTTAACCGTTGAAATCAGCAAAAACTCTTACAATCAATGTTCAAAATGTTGTCCTTGAGCATCTTGGCAATACCCTAAACGATAATAAAATTCATTTTGAACGTTTTCTATCATTTCAGGAGTGATCCTTCGTACTTCAATCTCAATCCGTTGACGCAAGTCTTCCAAATTTTCAGGTTTAGTTGCGTATACCTTATTTTTTAAGTTACCCCCCAAAAAATAATCAATAGGCCTTAAGATCTGGCGACCTAGCCGTCCACTCGATACCCCCTCCTGCCAATCCATCTGTTTGGGAAGGTATTCTCGAGATAATGCCGAACATTTCCCGCATAGTGGGATGGAGTCCCATCTTGTTAAAACCAAATTCTTTGGCTGGGCAAATTAGGATCTTCATGGTTCGGAAATATTTTTGCTAATGACGGAATTAAATAATTTTGTAAAAAATCCAAATACATTTCCGCCGTCAGGTTACCGTTGAAGAAAAAGGGCCCTATAATTCTGTTACCAATTAAACCAGCCCATACATTTAATTTCTGAGGATATTGAGTTCGTACCTCTCTCATCCAGAGTGGATTTTGGCGTGCCCAGTACCTGCAGTTTTGTCTATTAACAGTCCCATGTAATGTGAACGTAGCTTCATCTGAGAATAAGATATTTCTGATAAAAAACGGATCATTATCACACATAGGCATCAGTTGTTCGCAAAACTGTACACGCCTGTCGAAGTCGTCTTCAGACAGCTCATGAACCAAAACAGATTTTGTAGGGATGATACTTAGTTTTCCGGAAAATATTAACTCCCGAGCAAGCTGCCGTGTACTAGAATTTGGAGTTTCCTCTACTGACAATAATACGTCGAGTTGCGTATCGTCTGCGATCTTTGGACGACCACATCTCGAACATGGCCTTCTTCTTGAAATTTTTTGTAAATCTTACTCACTGCAGAAATACTAATTGGGGCAGGCTCCGTATTAAATAAGTCGCAAACTTCTCTAACTGAACGAGCCCTATCCCCATCATCAATATTTGAATACGTTCCCTCTCACTTAAAACCATTTTTAAACAGATGTTTTTATCTTACGCACAATTCGTATTTGACAGAATGTCACAAATAAAACAAAATGTGTTTGAAAAATAATCGACTTTTAAGCCAACTATGTTTTTTTTAAAGACAAACTTTTCCATTTTCGAAGAAGTAATTAAATTTTTCTTGGTCATTTTCTTAAGTAAAATGAAAACTTTTTTTACAGTCATTTAGACAATTAAAAGATCTATCAAAAATAAAATTAAAAATGCGACGTTGCCATTTAAATTCTTTTTTGATGACATCATAACTTTTTCAAGGTCATCAAAAATTCCAAACAGATACCATCAGCCAGTAGTTTTTTGAAAATACTAATTTACCTTTTTTTGCATTTTTCTCAAAAATCATCCGTTTCGATTTTATTTGGGTGTTTCCAGACTTTTTGGACACACAGTATATTTATTAAACAATACAGGAAAAACCCAAAAATTCAAACTCCAAAAAAATAAATAAATTTGTATACATAAAAAACAAAACGACTTTCATTGCCTAGCTCCTAGCTACACAATATTCTGTCTTATATAGACATCCCATTCATGTCTTCTTCCAACAAAACCACTATGTACATATTTCCTATATTTATATTATTCATGATTTTTATTTGTTCTATAACCGCTGCAAATACTAATTTGTTCCACCATACAAAGCATATACAAACAAGTTTGCATACAGCGTTTACGTTACAGATTCTGTTACAATCTTACGGACATGCGCTCGCTTAGCGTAAAGTTTACGGAAATCTGTAAGAGTTACGGATATTCTGTAAACAAAATATGAACACAGAATTGCTTCATCTGTAAACCCTTACAGGCTTTACAGATTATGTTACAGATCTTACAGATGTGCACAGAATTGACCCATTAGTTCAAATAAGAGAAACATATTTTCTTAAATGGCAACACTGCATTTGTTTAACAATTTGTAATACATCTTGAGATTCTAGACAAAACAAAGAGGATGCAAATTTTTGATTAGAGTTGCGGTTTACGAGCTAATGGTGCCTATATTTAACTTATTTTCCAGCACTAAAAAAATAGCAATAGTAACAAAAATTAATTACCTAACATTTACTTTTAAAAAAAATGTTCGAACTGATTTCCTTGTTGGGTTCTGCAGCAACAAATACGTTCAACAAAATTTCTATTAACATTGTGTAACATTTGAGGGGAAAATGAATTAAAGTTTAAGCACTATTAGCTGGTAAACCGCCACTCTAATGAAAAACTTGCATCCTCTCTGTTTTGTCTAGAATCTCAAGATGTATTAGAAATTGTTAAAAAACGCGGTGTTGCCATTTAAGAAAATATGTTTTTCTGAAATAGCGCCCAATCTGGCAACAACGCGTTTATTTTTTCCACGCATTTTTCTTATTTGGACTAATTCCAAAAACTTTGCTTCAGGGGCCATAGGTCTATCTTTTCAAATAAAAAAGTTAGCCTATGTCAAGATTTAAAAAAATAACCCTGTATATGTATTTTACTGACAATGTCAATGTCTCTGTTTTACGACAGTAAAGTTATATTATTATTATTATTATTGTAAGAAGAAACAATATAAACAAATAGCAAAATTGCAATTAGGTTCATTTAGTTCCGATGACGTTTATTCTTTTAAATACTTCGTCATAGTTAGTACCTACAAACAAGGAAAGAGCTTTGACACAGAATTCAATTAAAATAATTGAGCAGAACAATACTTTAAGTTGCTGTAAGAGCTGACATGGTAGTAAAAGAAATAGGCCAACTAAATGTGTTCGAAGGAAAGTTCGCAAGAAGAATACTGAAAAGAAAGTAGTAAAGGATAACTTTAAAAGGCCATACAGGGTGAAGAAAAGTATGTATACAGCTAAATATTTTCAAAATGGTTTATTGGAACTCGCTGAAATTTGGCTCACTATTAGAAAGATTTAGACTCCATCATTTGAGAAGCTCTTCAGTTTGACACTTTCATTTGTTTTCGAGATACAAGGAACTTGATGTTTTTTAAATAGCACGACGATCAAATGTGACATTTTTGAAAAGAGTATTCTTTTTTCTGAGTGATGTAACACATACCTGCCTTAATTTGCATAAAAACAGATTTTCTTACGAGTTTATCATATACTTATAATATAATAAGTTTAATAAAAATAAAATTCTAAATTGCAGAATTATTAAAGTAATCTGTATTAATACTACTTTTAAATAAATGTTACTTCTAATTTTATTTAATTGCATGGTCGGATATCCGACGTCTGACTTTAAATTTTATTATGATAACGCATTTATTATGCCACTACTTAATCTTACTATCTGTTAAGTCTTTTAACCACAACCACGAACGTACATATCCGTGACCGGATATTGATATCTATTTTTGCATTTTGCTGATATTTCGAAAAGGGAAAACCAATTTTTCTCCACATTTACACAAGAATTTGATGGATGAGAGGAAAAGTCCGACGTTGGTTTCTGAATTCGCATAATTTTCGTTTTTGTTAAGAAAACAGAAAATGTGTTAAAGTCTTTACAGGTTTTTGTCACGTATAATATTGTATTATGTAAATTATATACGTTATTATCATCTTCCGGAGCGACCTAGTTTCGGAGTTACGCACGACGGCCTAGCATAAAATCAGCACTTCATATTTCTCACTTCTTGTTTACGTTTAATAATATATATTTATTGGGTTAAACATACATACGATATGCCTACATTGGTTGTCAGGATATTTTAAAACAATAATGGAATTATAAGGGTTATCTGAATAATACCGGCAGATACTTGCTGCATTAAAAGGATTTAAAATAAGTTCACCTAAAAGGGACTTGCTTTAAGGTGAACCTATTTTTAATCCTTTAAACCTATAATAATCCTAAAAGAGATTATACATTATATGCAAAATGTATAAATGCTTGAAGATTTATATTGTCTGCAATATACAGGGTGTCCCAGAAATAAAAAGACGGAGTAGCAGAAATCGGAAGGTAGATTGTGTAAAAACGTACCCTCAAAATATCAAGTCTTTACTCGTACGCAGACGGCAGAAAAAAAGTAATAAAGAATTCAATTGGCCTTACGCGAAGCCATACGACAATACAAGCCGGAATGCAGGAGCTCGAGCGGCGTGTGACGTCATGATTGTGGTCGGGCAGTCGTCGTTTCACTTAGAGTGCAGGTGCATGTCTCTCGCATTAAACTGCGTCTCCATCTTCCTAGTGTATGTACACTTCATTTAATAATTTTAACAAACATTTTTTATAGTTATCATAAAATGCCAAACTGCTATGTGCCCGGATGCCCAGGTAACTATTATAAAGGTCAACGTGTCACAGTGTTTAGGTTTCCTAAGAACGACAAAATAAAAGAAAAATGGATATGAAGTATTCACAGAGAAAATTATATTGTGACTGATAATTCAAGAGTCTGCATTAAACACTTCTCAGAAAATTTTATTGTACGGGAAGATCGAATGACGAGGTCCGATTGCACAGTTTTGGTCATGCCACGAAAGATCTTAAAATTAACAGACGATGCGTATGCAACAATTTTTGAAAACCAGCCTAGTTATATGTCAACATGTTTGCCAGTAAAGCGGAAAGACCCTGCGGATAGGCAAAGCGAAATTGGGAAATGCCTGAAAAAGGCTACGGAACTGAAATCATTAGCAGACAGGGTATGAAATTTTGATGATTTCAAAACTAACGTACCAGAAAAAATTCAAAGTTTTAAAAAACACTTCGACAGCAAAATTTATTTATCACGAGTCTATATATACAAACTTAAAAATAATATATTTTCTGATAAACCAAGTATTTACACCATATGCATAAAAGACGATTTTTCACTAAAAATATATTGCGAGAAACCTTCTGAAAACGTTTTCCTGCAGACAAAAATCTATGAAATTTATAAAACGGCGAATGTCGAAATTGGTCAGTTTTGCAGAATGCCTTAACCTTTTTAAGTTTATATGAAACGGATTCATCAGAAAGTGAAGGTTATGAAGTGATTTTGCAAACTATTCTCCAACTGTTAGAAAGAATAAGCAACGTGGCAATACCGGCGGAGAAGTTAAATAAAATTATATTTTTTAAAGAACAACTAAATTTGCTTGAAAAAAAGCAAATTAGATATACAGCGATACTTTAATGTGGGCATGCAGTGTATATTTTTCATTTCCGGCAGCCTCTAAGCCAGTGGTTCCCAAACTTATTTTGCCTACTGCCCACTTTGAGAATAAATTATTTTTTAGCGCCCCCATTTTTTCACCTACTCAAAAACCACTATAACTTCAAATTAAATTAATTATTGTGAGCTATATTAGCGGAGATTAAACATTCATTCTAAACGAGACTTTTACTATGGGTTATAGTAAAAGTCTCGTTTAGAATGAATGAGTTAACTTGAGACCTGAGCGTAGTAGGTAGTACACAACGGCGCTCAGGTCTCAAGTTAACTTTTACGGGCTACACCTGCCAATGAGAATGATTATTGAAACGCAACTTTATAGTATTCAGACAAAGTATCTTTTATTCAAAATTCAAAATAAAACAAACATAATCGATTCTAATATAAAAACTAATGTGAAGGATGAATCTGATGCTGTTTAATAAGTTTGTTGATATCAGGTTCCAATTTACTCAAGAACAGCCGCAAGTCACCACGTTCGGTAACATGCAAACGATTTCTCTTTTTAGTAAGCAGCGTTGCTACAGCACTAAATCCACGTTCACACAAATATGACGATGGGAATGCTATCAAGAATCGTTGAATGATTGACCACAATCCAGGGTACAATTGCGGGATCGGTTTTTGTAGCCAAAATTCTTGGTAGCCATTTTTGAACTTGATTTTTATTTCCTCGTTCGTTGTCAATTCTATAAGTTCTTCTTCCAGATGTGGTGATATTGCTGTGTTGACATTTGAAAACGGATCCAACACCCAGTCTGGTATTTCCAAGTTCAAAATATCCTGGTATCGTTCGGTGAAGTCAATGTGGAGCTTTTCCAAATGTTGGCAGTAGGCAAACAAGTCGTCGTTACTGCAGGATACTGATAAATTCGGAAAATTATGAAACTCACGTCTGCCCATATTCTTTTTGTGTAGAAGCAGTTTGGCTGCGAAAGCAGCAACGACATTTTTTGTTTTAATTAAATTTAGTTCATCGCCTTGCAGTTGGAGATTCATGTTGTTGAACAATTTATACAGGTCTGTCATGTAAGCTATATCATTTTTTGATGTAATGAGCTTGTTGCGCAATTCTGTATCTTTAGTTTCCAAAAACTCTATCACAGAGTCAAACAGGTTGTAAAATCGAGTCAGACAATTGCCTCTTGATAGCCAACGAACTTCGGTATGAAACAACAAACGGTTGAAATCTTCGTCATTAGTAACACAAAGCTGATGAAATAATCTATCATTCAAAGAGCAGTTACGGATTTTATTGACTGCTTTGATGACATATTGCAGTGATTGAAATAGTCGTTCACTTAAATTTCTAGCAACCAAATGTTGTCTATGAATAACGCAATGTACAGCAAGGACATCTGGAATTTTATTTTTTACGTACGCTATGAAGCCTTTATGGCACCCTGTCATAGCCGGAGCGCCATCCGTAGCAACTGATATAATATTTTTCAAGGGAATCTCTTTCTCATCACAAAACTTTTCCAATGTATTGAATATGGTTTCGCCTTTTGTATCGGTCTCTAAATTTCTAGCAAACAATAGTTCTTCACATATTTTCTCATCTTTAATAAACCTCACGTAAGACAGCAACAATGCTTCATTAGTTGGTAAAGTGGACTCATCGAGCTGAATTGAGAATTGACTAGTCCTCAGATGATTGCACAATGATTCTTCTATGTTTCCGGCCATTTCATCAATTCGTCTTTGCACAGAATTATTACTCAAAGGAATTTTTCCGATAATATCTGCGGCCGGTTTATGAAGCACAGTAGTTATTACTTCCTTTATTGCTGGCAAAATTAACACTTCTCCGATGTTGTGTGGTTTGCCTTTTTGAGCAATTAACAAAGAGATGTTGTACGAAGCTCGAAGTCCGTCGTCATCTTGCTTAGCAGCCGCCGAAAAGAGTTTTGCTACACTTGGCCGAGTATTATGCTTCTTCTCTAGGTCTTGAAAATATGCTACATTCTTGTCTTTCTTATCTGGATGCATTTTATTCAAATGATCTTGAAGTCTTGAAGGCTTCATTGCTTCATTCGAAAATGTTTTTAGGCATAGAAGGCACAAAGGCGACGATGGGTTTGTAGGATTTTCAATGAATCCGAATTTAATATATTCCGCACAGTATTGCCGTCTCTTCTTTTTTACTTCCGACATTGTTTTGTTTTGAGAAATACGTAAGTATAAGTGTAGAACTTAAGTACTGCTTATCTATTACGCGCGAAACCGCAAATGAAAATAAAATAAATATTACGTTGTTTATATAGGATTGCATAAGCAGCACGCACCGACAGGAATAAGACAAACATGCATAAACTCGTTTATCTCATTCGACGCTCAATCGTACTCAACAAGTAAGAACAAGTATTCTATGAACCAGCCGATTGATACAGTTGCCTTTTTATTTGTTTGTTTGTGTCTCTTTTCGTTTCGAAACGGAGCGACCGATTGATATGTTTTTTATTTTATTTATTCAATAAAACAGGACAGATATATGAACTATTCGGAGAGAAATATCGAACCGAGTTGGTTTGAGCAATCTCTTAATTAATATTAGTTGATGTTCACAAGCTGTAGTCGAGAGTAGGGATGGGACATCGGTGGGTAAACATCGATATCAAACATCGATGTTAACATCGTTGATCAACATCGATGGTTGCAAAATATCGACTACCAAACATCGATGTTTTTAAACATCGATAATTATATTTATAGATTTATTTTTTGGCAGTTTAACAAAAACTTTATTATAACTTAATTAATTTACGTCCTTAACAAAATGATATAAAAGATATCACTATTCAAAAAAAATAATAAAAGAAATATATACATTTATAATATGTAGTTAACTTTAGAAACTACTCAAAAAAAACTATATAAAAAAACAATATTATGCAATTACGCATGAAACAACCACATGACTTAAATCGTCTGATACTTAAAAAATATATACATTTACGTGTATCAAAGCTTTTTAAGAGAACGATTTTTATTTGGGATTTTATAGTCTTGCATTTTTTTTTGACTACGCTGGCAAATACCGAGATACATATGGATATGGTTTTATATTTCTGATGTGTCATCTTGCATTTAATACGTGTATCGTCGTGTATGATTGTACGCACTAGGGAATTTCCCGAAGAAGTATACATCGGTAATGTCTATCTCCCTTCTTTTTCTATGAAAATACGTTTACCTCCTTCACTTATTCTGCATGCATACATAATTTAACTTTTATTCTGCACATTAAAAGTACTATAAATTTATGTATTTAATTATATATTATTTAAATATTTATACTGAGTAATATTTAAAAGAGCCTAAAATGAAATATTCGAATTTATATGATATAGCACTGTGTAATTTAAATACTTCTTTTATTCGTAGACAATTTTACATCCTCGTAGCCTGTATGTGAGCTGTTAATTTGGAAACATTTTTGTATTTGTCAACAGAGGACGCTGTTTTATTTTGTGATTAGTGCAAATACATTTTGTCAAGCTTAAAAGTTCGATGTTCACTATATTTCTTCTAACATCGATAGTTTATCGATAAATCTAAATTGCAAACATCGATGCAAAAACATCGAACATCGATCCTAAAATATCGATGTTCAATGAACATCGATGTTTATCGCCCATCCCTAGTCGAGAGTCGAGAGCTCAGTCGGTGTCTAAGAGTCCTCCTAGATTCTAGATGAAATTACAAATCGCCCCCTAAGCCTTTACACAACGCCCCCATTTTTTTTCTGGGTCTCTTACCGCCCCCCTTTAGACCTGCAGCGCCCACAAGGGGGCGTTATCGCCCACTTTGGGAACCTATGCTCTAAGCTCTTAGAAAAATCCGGATTATTTACCATACCCCATTCGAAATATGTACTTAAAAACGTTGTTGATGAAACTTGGCACGGAGAATTCTGGATTAAACAAGAGTCACGTAAAATACTTTCGTGAATAATTAGTTCATTTGGTCGAAAAAGAAAAAATAGTGACCTAATGCTGGACGAAATTTACGTAAAATCAACAATTTCCTATATAGGCGGCAAAATTGAAGGCATGGATATGACATCTTCTGAAAAAGAATCCATAGCATCTTCGACTATTCAGACTTTTATGATTCGTTCTGTATTGTCACACAATAAAAATGTGGTGGGACTTTTCCCAGTTGCTAAACTAAAATCTGAATTTCTGCACAAGCTAACTCTTCAGGTGCATAAGTTACTGACAGAAAGTGGCTACCAAGTTGTGTGCATCACTAGCGACAATAACAGTGTGAATCGAAAAATGTTCGAAATTTTGTGTGGTGGTTCTTTAACATCTTACATTTTAAATCCCTACAAAATCGAACAAAAAGTGTTTATTACATTACATTTGATATGGTGCATCTATTGAAGGTGTTAGGGAATATATGGTTAAATCGAAAAGATAACAAACAGACTGGTTCCCAAAATCCCTGACAACTTATGTGAAAGCGATTGCGAAATGGTAGTGATAAATCATTTGTGCATACGGCTGTTTTAAAAAAACTTTATAAAGACGAGCAAAATGATGTTATAAAATTAGCCCCAGCTTTAAATCGAAAAGTCCTTTATCCAACTTCCATTTGAAAGACAGAATGTGTCCTTGTGTTTGCAGCTCTTCGACGAAAAAAATATCGCTGCATTGAAAACCAAATATGCACGTAATGATTTGGTCTTTTGCAAAGGATACAGTCAAATTTTTGCAGTTGGTATCTGATTGGTGGAAAATCGTTAACTGTAACTCTTATTAGAAGGGTCAATGGTTTCTAGACGGTAGATACGAACCTATCAAAAGTACGACCAATGATTCTAACTAATATTTTTACAAAATTTTGTTCGATGGTTAAATTATTGGGATAAAATAGAATATGTATTGTTAAGTCGTTTTCAGGCAGATGATTTAGAAGCTAGGTTTGGACAGTATCGACAAATGAGTGGAGGAAACTATCACATATCTATAGCTCAAGTTTTAGAATGAGAAAAAAAAATTAAAAATGATAAATTTATTAAAATTAGAATCTTTTAAAAGTGGAGAATTTTGTCTAAAAGACTCTTTAAATATTTGTGAAAATGAGATAACAAATGAAGCTAACGTGAGTATAGAGCAATTTGAAGAAGCTGTAATTATAATGGAAGACGAGATGATATCATCTGATCAAATTGAAATTTTGGTATACATTGCTGGTTACATTGTTCACGATATTGGTAGAAATTTGCAGTGCAAACAATGTAAAGAAATGATTTCATACAACAGCAACCTTGAAATTGAAACTAATAATAATTGTAATGCCGAGATTTTTAATTATTTAACACATTTAGATCGCGGCGGATTAAAATATCCCAAGCAAATCTTTATAGATATTATTTCTCAGATGTTTTTGCTTTTTAAAGTATTAATAAATGATAAATTTGAAAGTCAGTTCCTAAATTGTCAAATTTAAAGAATTGTTTTAAAAAAATTGTGTTATCGGCTACTTGACTATAAAGATATTCAAATATATGAGGCCTCTGAAGAATGTGGTTGTTCCAATTTTAATTTAATTGAGAAGTGTATAGTTAAATTCAGTAACATTTTACTCAATAATGATTCTAAAGTTCGACAAGATAAGATTAGTCATAAAGGTATAAAAGAAAGGAAAGTTAAGAAACTATCTAGTCGATAACATGTCGCTGTTGTCGTAAGTTTCGTCATTAGATTTTTCTGTATCATGTGTGTGTTATTGTAACTCTTTGTATTTATTGATATCTGAAGAATTATTGTTTAAGTTGGAAATCTATAGTTCACCATGTTTTATTTTAAGAAAATATCAAAGATAGTTAATCATTGTTAAATGTTTCATAATTCCATAGCTATTAAAAATAATATTTAATATTTAGCACTAATAAAGTCATTGTTATAAACTGTATTTAGTTCTCAAGAAATGTATGTAAAATTTGCTTTTCTTAATACACAAAACTATATTTTTTGTAAGAAACTTGATTTAACATAGTAACGTCGCTTGTCGCTGAGGAACAATCCCGTCCACGATCGTGACGTCACGATTCCTGCATTCCGGCTTGTATTGTCGTATGGCTTCGCCTTACGCCGACCCTGGACTAAATATCCACCTGCTTCACTTTCACAATCGGTCCTTTTCAGGACCACCATATTACTTGTGTTAAAAAAAAGGAGGAGGAATAGATACGTCATAATAAATATCAAACCATTAATTACTTTAATTTTACACCTGCCGGAAAAAAATAATTACATTCTTGATATTTACTGTAATCTAGAAAAACTAAGATTTATTGAATATTCTAAAATAATAATAATCAGCTGTTTCCGACTACAAACACATTAAAGAGCAACAACCTTCCCATTTTAAAAATAAAAACAATCTTTTATTGTCTGCAATAAAGTGGGTCGCCCATCTGGCAAAAAATATGTTTTATATGAATGAGTACCATTTAACGTTTTTTTCCCGTTTTATACAAATAAAAGCGTATTTTTCTATGAATGCGTGTCCGTTTCTATTTACAAATGAGCATTCTTACGTGTATTTATAAACATACATTCTGTGCCAGGTCCGTAATGTAATTTTTTATCTAAAAAACAACATAGAAAATTAAATTTTTAATTTCTTCGTTATTGCGGTATATTTGGGCCTGTTTCTGTTCGGACTTTACATACCTGCTACTCCGTCTTTTTATTTCTGGGACACCCTGTATAGTGCGTAAAATGACGTGGTTTCCTATAGGGAAAGATAATTTAATAAGGGGTTTTAGGAGAAAAACTTATTCTTTATTAAAAAATTTGATTGTATCGAAACCCCTTCTGGTAAATCAAAAAACCACTTAAGATAATAAGAAAAACTTGAAACTAGGTCGAGTTGTTGATTTTAAATATGATTAAGTACGAATATTATATTACATTATTAATGTTAAACAAAAGGCAAATGTCATTTCGATAAAACTGTTATTGTTTTTATGTTTGTAAAAGAGGATGACCACTAAACTCTAACATTATTCCACATAATCTCCTCCACACCCAAGGCAATTTTCAACTGTTTTTCTAAATTGTTTGTAAACTTTGTTCAATATTTCAACACCAATTTCTAAAACCGCCTTCGTAATCCGTATTTTTAGACAATTTAAATCATTTCTCATTGTTTCTCTGACCACTTTTTGCTTTAGGTAACCCCAAAAGAAATAAATCCATGGGAGTTAATTCCGGTGACAGAACTGGCCAATGTAATGATCCATGTCGTCCAATCTATTAGGAAAGTGTAAATTTTAGAGTTCTCTTACAATCAAGGTACCATGAGTTGAACACCCAATATCTTGTTGGAATTAGATGGGTCGCAATTCCTCTTGCTCAAGTGATGGCAATACAAAATTTTGACGCATTTCCAAGTAATTGTGTTGATTTAAATTTCCATTAAAAAAAACCAAAAGTCCAATGATGCTGTTTAATAACATTCCGTACCAAGCATTTACTTTTTGATATCGCTAATTAATTCTAGAATTTGGATTATACTTTGACCAATATCTACAATTTTGTAAGGAAACAGTAGGTACCATTTGTCGAAAACATTGCTTCTTCACTAAACATTAAATACTGATAAAAAAGGCGATATTCCATAGTGTTCTCACCAACCCATACACAAAAGTACGATATACCGACGCACACCGGGCTGTTTAAATAAAAGTGTATGAATTTGTGCTTTATTTCACAAGACGGTATTTTCGAAATAGGAAGTTACCTTAATACTACTACTTATCTGATTATACTTACTTATATAATATATAGTATTTTTCAGGGCAGGCACCGTTTACACTATATGATTGAAATTGTACTTGGAAAACAAATGCGAGTAAGTGATTTTAAGGTAGGGGAATGGAGGGATTGAATAATACTAAGAGAACTCGAAGTCTTTCGTGTCGTAATGTGTTTGGTGACTCATTAGTATAAATATAAAGTTTTAACACAACGTTGATCAAAAAATTTAATCGGAAAGAGAGTGTGAAATATGGAGAAAATCGAGTACCCCGCCGTTATCAAGTTCTTGACTGGGGTATTTAATACAACCATTTTCAAAATTTTTCATGATCATGACATGACTAAGATCAAAAGAGGTGATGAGAATTATAGCACCACCGCAAAAACAACAGCGCGTGAAATCTTCCTGTGTGTTTTTGGACTTCTGTAGTGAAGGCAGGAACGGCGTATTGAGTCGAATTGTTACTAGGGGATGAAACTTATGTATGAATCTGAATCCAAGCAAACTTCATGAAATGGTATAAAGAAGGCACACCAACACCCAAGAATTTTAAGGTGTCACAGTCGACCAGAAAAGTTATGGCTCCTGTTTTTTGAGACTCAGGTGGAAGCCTGACTAAGTGATAAAGGCTTTTCCATAACCGGAGAAACTATGCCTCAATCCCGAAGCGATTAAAATGTCATTAAAGAAAAAAGAAGGGGAAAATTAACAATAGGTGTCCTTCCTGTTCCTGTCCACAAGAATTGTGATGCTCTGGCTACCCTCCATAAAGTGGGTTTCGATATTTTGAATCCAGACCTGGCTCCTAACAATCTTTACCTGTTCCTTAAAATGGAAAAAAGAGCTCCGTGGGAAGTCATTTACTAACGATGAAGAAGTAAATGACGCAGTTTCGATGTATTTTTCAGGAAAACATAAAACATTTTTAATGACGGCATACACACGCTAAGTACAAGATCTCAGAAATGTATTACGCCTACAGGTGAATATATTGAAAAAGAAAAATAATGTTCTATTTTTATTTTTTCTCCTTTTCCCATATATCGGGAACTTAAAAACGCTCCCTTGTAAGTCACCATTCGATCCAATTATTTATCTGATTATTTATGTATGTGTATTGAATTATATATCTACTTACATATCTGGGTCAGGTATTATTAAGTACATAAATAACTGGAATTAATAAAATTTTTTTATTATTATGTACAGGTATATTTCCACAAAAATGTGTCAGGAAATAACTAAAAAAAAAGTAGTAATAATCCAAAACAATATTTCCAAATAGAACCGCTTCTGAAATATCATCATCCCCTAAATCACCAGCTTTAAGGGAAACGTATTGAAAAATAAAAAACAAAATAATTGTCGTAATTCGCGTGTTTCATTTCAAGTCTCATCTTACCTCAAATCATCCTTGTCTATAGGTATATAGAGGAAACGCATTAAATTCAATTATACGTCATACTAGATCCACGACGACTCGTCTTGTTTATGTAGCCGGATCTCTTTTTATTTCTGTCAATGACATTTGATATAAGCAAAAAAAAAATATTCACAGTACAATTACTAAATTTAATATATTTAGTAATTGAAATGCTCTAAATTTTCAGTCTTTCTCAACGTCCGTCTTTCATAACGTATGTGAAAAAACAAAATTATTTTTTTTTTACTATTTTAAAGAAACAATATATATGCTGTCGAAATTTTTTCTTTATTATATTGATTTAGTTTGTCGAAAAACCTTAAGTGTTTCATAACGTATCCTTAATAAAATTTATTCACATTAAATTTAAGAGTTGATTATAGAAAATTTTGCAAAAAGTTAATAGTACAAATCAAAATGTTAAAGAAAATAATGTATTAATGGTATAAATTTGCATTTATTTTAATAAACTTTAAGGACTATAATGTCAAAATTCACAGTATTACTTCAGTGATAAAACTTCATGCTTATAAGCACCAATATGTTTTTTAATCCTCCCAGTGAATTCGTCACTATCAGAATCTTCATTTAGATGTATTATCAATTCTGTATTGTTTCTACCAAACCCAACCTATAGTGTTTGCCTAAGTTTCTGTTGTTACTGTAGAAAGTGCCCTTGCCAGAAGAAAGAGAACTGCTTTTATCCAATTTATATCAAAGTAAAAATAAACACGAAAATTTGACAGGATAGCTATACACAACAAACGCCTTTTTGGCAGATATGATTTATCTGCCAACACTGAATTGGACATACATTTTCTATTTAAACTAATGAAATTAAAGCCCTCAAATATAATCTAACAAAGTAACTTTTTTAGTTTCTCTAATACAGTTATGACAACATGTAAACGTCATCAATGACGTACAATTGAATATAACGCGTTTTTTCTATATAGGTCGATTAACCAATCAGCACTGATCTCTATAACATAAGTGGATTAGCAATGCAATAAGATGCGCGTGGAATTTTTATGCCAAATTGAATACTTATCTCGGGGCTTACGAGTATGCGCAGTCCCTAGTCTTTTGACATTCGAATGTGAAATCACGAAAGTTCCGAACGCCGATTTCAATAGACGTGCAGTACTAGCTTTTTATTTATATTTTTGGAGTATTTTTATTAAGAAAAATGCGGAGGACATTGAAAAGGATCAAATTATACAATTTCCGACAAACCATCACTGACATTGTTATCTCAATGTTGTTATTTCTAGTTTTGTTGTCAAACAATTGAAGCGCATTGTTAAGTGTGCTAAATGTGTGTCTGTACTAGAAGAAATCTCACAAACATCTGCCGATAATGCTAGTTTTTATCTTTTGAACAGAAAAAATCATGGAGCTTTAATACGTCCTTCACAAGATGTCACCAAAGTGTGTAAAATAGTTGAAATCCAAGTATGCCATATTCTTGTACAAAACAACAATAAACTTCTTGCAGAGTCAGTGTTTTTTGAGCTATTTGTACGTTCAATTTCTATTACCTTATTAGTAGAAAATAAGTACTTTGTATCCTTAGATACACATATGGTTGATTCATCTATTTTAGCTGAAAATGACGTTTCTCTTTTAATTAAGGATGTGCGATGCATAGAAACAAACAGAAGTAGAACGTGGAGAACTTCTAAGAAAAAAGCTCTCCACATTAATACTTTTTTATAATCAATAAATATTTCAAAAGGGATATATTATTTCTTTGAGTATTTTTTTAAATTCCCCTTAATAAATAAGTATTTCATTATCTTCAGATGCAGATTTTAATTTTAAAGTTCATGTTCTGTTACATACTTTTCAAAGATTTTAGGCATTTCAAATTAGCCCCTTTATTTTATGTTAATGCGCATGTGCGTCAGCCCCGTACGCAGTTCGTATTTGATCATAATTTGTAACATGCTATTGTTCATCCATTTATATTATACAGATCAGTGCCAAACAGACGATACACGTCATAAACAGTTACATCGGGCTAAGTAACATTAAACTACAATAATACCTACTAATACTAATATTTAGGGAGCGAAATCGAGCGAGCTAAACTACCACGGAGCCACAACCGTGAAAAGAAATAATGTAAGCAACTGCGTGTTGTTTACATTATATCTGAATAACACTAATTCATAGGGCGAACTGCAACATCTGTTTACGCTCGACAAGAGACCGAGAATCAGAGAAAAAAGGGCAATAAAATAAGGAATTTATGAGGTAAAATTCTTTATACACGGGCGTAGATAACGGCGTCAGGAGTGTTTAAAATTTATTATATTTACGTTATATTTCCAAGAGAAATAAAATTTTCATTTATACCTTACGTTAGTTTCCTTGTTTCATTGTTTTAACTGTTAATTACGTACTTCGTAATTTTTGTAATAGTTCCTGCCGGTTCATTGAATCTACTTCTTCCATTTATGTCGACGTAAGTGTTAATTGGATTTTGTTAAGATTAAGATTAAAATTTTTAGTTATCATTTATTTAGATCTAGAACATTGTTTATGTTACTTTTTCAGATATGATATGGAAGAACGTCGAGAAATACATCGTGAAACAATGGCGAGTTGGATTGAGGGTCATACTGATTGTATGTCCATTGTTAGTAATTCCGATATTTATTGCAAAGTCTGTAAAATATCGTTACAGAATGCCAAAAAATCGAACGTACAACGTCACTTAGCATCGCTAAAACATACACAGAAATTGGACCCATTGGAAGCTGTGAAACTTTAATGGCGGCTAATATCCCATTAAATAAACTTGACAATTACACTTTGAAAACATTTCTCCAAAAGTATAATGATCGACATGTTCCTGATAAATCCACCTTACGCAAATGTTATGTTTCTAAGTGCTTCACGAAAATAGTAGAATGTATTAGAAGACATCTTTCAAATCAGTACCTATGGATAAGTGCCGGCGAAACTGTCGATATATTAGGACGCTGTGTGGTAAATATTGTAGCTGGTGTGGCACGAAAATAGTAGAATGTATTAGAAGACATCTTTCAAATCAGTACCTATGGATAAGTGCCGGCGAAACTGTCGATATATTAGGACGCTGTGTGGTAAATATTGTAGCTGGTGTACTACATCCAACTATTCCATATAACGCATATGTAATAGCATCTAAAGTTATAAATACAGTTGATGCTGAAACAGTTGCTAAAACCATTGACGAGAATTTGCACAAAATGCTTCATTCGGACGACAGGTACAGGGAAAAAATACTTTTATTTGTTAGTGACAGTGCCGCATATATGTTAAAAACAGGCAGACTATTAAAGGAAACATATCCTTATATGCTGCATATTACTTGTGTAGCACATGCTCTCCACAGAATCTGTGAATATATCAGAGACAACTATCCGGAAGTTGATAGACTTGTATCGGCTTTTAAAAAAGTTTTCAGAAAAGCACCATCGAGAGTGGCCCTTTACAGGGAAAAACTTCCATCTTTGTCACTGCCACCCGCGCCAGTAATAAGTAGATGGGAACATGGCTGGAAGCTACTAGTTTTTATGCAGAGAATTTCGATAGTTTAAAAAATTTCGTTACATGTTTAAATGACGATGCTCGAAGTATTTCTGAGTGCAAGGAACTAACACAAATCCCAAATTTAAATAATCAGCTGTTATTCCTTCAGGAATAATTTGGAAATTTGCCTAAACTAATCACATATTTTGAAAATCAAAATCTCAAACTAAAAGATGGATTAACCACATTAGATGCGGCTATTAATAATTTCAAAAGTATTCCAAGTGACTTCGGATGTAGCCTTCGGCAAAAGTTAGCCGCAGTTTTTAATAGAAATCCAGATGTAATAACATTGTGGCAATTGTGTATGGGGACAATGACACAAAATCAAACTGCTAAATACGCGGAAATAAAAGAATATTTCCAGTACGCACCTATAACCAGTTGCGATGTAGAAAGGACGTTTTCTATCCACAAAAAGAAGAAATCTTACAGAAGAGAACCTTGAGAAAGTATTGCTGGTGAATATTAATACTCCTTTACTCGACTTGAACAACAAAATCAACAAATAATAATGTATTTTGTATTTTATGAGTTGTTATTCAATTATATAAATAAAATTAAAACCTCTTTAAGAATACAACATTTCAATAGTGCGCCCATGAGCGATGAGTCATGGCTCGCTCGATTCCGCTCCCTACTAATATTATTTTAGCTTCGGGTAACATTTTGTGTTACATGAACTGTACGCCGTTGCAACATATAAGATGGTAACATTTTATTCTGTCAAATGTCATACTGTCATTGTTGTTTACATTTTTCAGTCACTTCATTATCATACGTATTTCCTTCATTTTTACTATATTTATACGCTGATTTTATTTTTAACAATCAGTTATTTTCACAACTAAATCATGCCTAAGCCGTTAGGTAAACAAAGGAAAGAAATAATTCTCTCCTTAATCAGGTATTTTGAAAAAGAACGCCATAATAAGGCGCCATTGTTCCCCCTAACAGAAGTTCGAGAGGTAATATTTTCTGTAATTTATAGTTTATACAATAAATGTTTTAATAATAATATTTTTTATTTAGAGAGTAGCATGTGCTTTAAATATTCACATTGCAACTGTAAATAAAATATCATCTACATCAAAACCGTGGACCTTCTAGTCCAAAGCGAAAACGGCCTAGAAGTAAGCCTGTTGTAAATGTTGATGATTTTACTCATGTGCAATTAGAAATACACTATATGACATGTATAAAAACAATGAGTTATTAAGAATTTACATTTATAAAATTAATATTTGAGTTTATTATAGAACAACATATCACACTTAATTCACTGAATATATCTCTTAAATAAAAGGAACTTTTTTCTGGTGGCAAATCATTACACAATATTGCTTTTAATTACAAGAATGATGATTCTAAACGAGCTTTAATGGTACTACCACCACAAATTGTTTTAAAACGTGTTACATTCTTGCAACAATATGTTCATATGAAACATGAAAATGTTCGTCAGTTTGTGTTCCTTGATGAAACCTGGGTTTTCCAAGATCGAACAATTCGTAAATCTTGGCAAAATGAATCTATAGAAACCACAAAAGCATCGGAAGTAGGTGGAAAAAAGTACATTATATTTCTAAGAATAACATATTCTTATCTTATATATATATTTATTATATTATCTTGTTTTAGATATATTGTATTACATGCAGGTAGTTCTAATGGATTTATTCCTGGAGCAGAATTAATATTTCCGACAGATAGTCAGTATCTAGATTATCACGGTGATATGAACAGAGACAACTTTTGATACTGGTTTGAACACCACAGTTTAAAAGAGCCGTCCATAATTGTTTTAGATAATGCCAGTTATCATAGTACTGTTAAAAATAAAAGTCCATCATCTGCCACTAAAAATGAAATTCAAACATGGCTCACCAATAATAACATTGACTATGACAGAACTGCTTTAAAAATACAATTATTGGATTTAGTTAAACCGTTAGTACATACATATTAATTATTTTATTCAATAATTTCATTTATATCTTTACGTAAAGGCATAAACCACCATTTATATATGAAACTGACGATTTAGCAGAGAAGTATGGGCACGTAGTTCTTCGACTTCCACCCTACCATTGTATATTTAACCCCATAGAACTGGTGTGGGGAATAAGAAAAGCATTATAACAGTCACATTGGAAAATATGGTAGAAAAGTCGACGAATTCATAATACTGTGGAAAGAGGCATTAACACAAGTAACCCCAGACATTTGGGCAAATAGCGTTAACCATTGTAAAAATGAAATTCAAAAATAGAGGGATAGAGAAGTAGGTTTTGAAAGACAAGATGTATTACCTTTTATAATTAATGTAAATGACTCCGATTTAGAAATCAGTGTAAATGACGAAGAAAAATAGCATTTCAATTTAATATTATTTTCTTTTTATCATATGCTTATCACAATGGTATGAGTTTTTTAATCACTAATATGTATAATAATATATAGATTTTGTGTATATTATTTTTGTGAATGTAGTCTAAAATAAATAAATCCACATGTATTTAGAATTTGTTTATATTTTTTGTAGACATAGTCGAATAATTTAAAACATATTAATAGTATTTGATCATATTTTAAAATGTCAACCTAATCCTAACCACAGATTATTTTCAAAGTACAGCTTACTCAAAGCAAGGTTATTTGACATCACAGTGACGTTTCATATGACGTGTATCGTCTGTTTGGGTAATCGACCTATATATAAGTTTCTCTTAAAATTAATTGATAATAAGATAACAAACCAGTAATTTAGAAAATCATTAGGAGCCGTGCAAATTGAAACTGATACCATATAAAAAAAAATAAGGTTATTTTTACTTTCCCTTTGTCTCAGCGAGTCCTAGTTCTTTTCCACACACTACAGCCTAAGAAAAATAATTAAATGTAACATCGTTTATTTTGCTCGTTGTAACACAAGATACAAAACAACGAACAATGAAAATAAGGATGCTCAGTCGTCTCTCGCTAATCAAGTAATTATTTAAAGTAGGCTGTGCGTTTTTCCGACTGATGTAATACGCGTGCCGTCTTGTTGTTTCAAGTAAATGTATTCAAGTAATTGTTTGTACTTCCGTCAAAACATTTCAGAAGTAGGTTAAATATATCTGTTAAGACGACAGAAGAAAAAAATATAAATCAAATTAGAATAAATGATAATCGTAAAAATAGTTTCAAATAATTTTTATTGTTCACTACAATATTATTTCGCCAAACTTTGGCTTCATCAGGTGATGACGCAGTAATGCTTACAAAATGATTACAACGTTATATATTTTACATAAGTGTCGGGGTTCAAAGAAGGGGTTACAAATTTAGAAAGACTGTAGATGGGAGTGATTCAAATCGGTTTGTTCGTTTAGTGTCAAACCTATTTTTCTATATCTATTAATTTCTAAGCTTCAAATAAATTAAGTTTTTTTCCCCTATCTTGTACATGTAAAATTTTAAATTCTTTATTAAATTTATGATTTAGTTTTATGCAATGGTTGGCAAATGTTGAATTCGTCTTTTTATCATTGTAGCTTTTTTCGTATTCCTTAATTCTCTGTTCAAAGGTACGTCCTATTTGACCAATGTAGACCTTGTTGCATTCACATGTTAACATATTGTAACGAAATGAGTGTACGACGACAAAAAGCAGAGCCCATAAATCATCTCGGCGCGGCATATAAAAACGATATGTAAACAAGTCGTAAATATGTCATCTCACAGTATTGTTGGCGTAAACAAGGAAGAGTCCAGATTGCCTCCAGTATATTGCCGAACTTACTGGTACATTTCGAGAACATTTCATGCAGGTGTATATAAGGCGACTGGGTCACCGATGGATTCATTCATTACGGGATTCATTGCGGGGTTCAGTCTCGAGTGCGATAGTGGTAGCCAAAAAAATAAATATAGTAGTGCCGTCTTATATAAATAGAAGTGTTACATAAATACGGACAGAGATATTAGTAATAGAACTAAATAAATACAAGTGTTAATTTTAATTTATTAATAGCAGTTTAAGTGTGATACGTTAGTTTATATATTTTTATATTGTTATATAATTTTAAGTACATAAATATACAGACTGTTTTAAATAAATAATTGCACGAGTTGTTTATTGGAACCCGAAAACGTTACAATTGGTGTCAGTGTGGGATAAACATAAGTGCAAATAAATAAATAAATAAATAAATAAATAAATAAATAAATGGCTACCAAACGTTTGGAAGAATTAAAGGTCTCCGAGTTAAGGGCAGAATTGGAGGAAAGGGACGCAGATACGTCTGGAAAAAAACAATTCTCCAGGATCGGCTTCGTGACCTTTTAATAAATGAAGGTGAGGATCCCGAGAAATATTTGTTTCAAGTACAGGCTGATTATAACTTAATTTTGGAGACTTTAAAAGAAATTGGAAATAATTTAAAAGCTTTAAATAATAAAATTGCAAATAATTCAAAAGCTTTAAGAAATAAAATTGCATGTAATTCAAATCAACTTGAGACTACTTTTAAGGAAGACATTCAAAAGAATTCATCGAATGGGAGACAGGAATTTTCTGGGGCCATCGAAGCCGTGGAACAGAAAGTTGAGGAGCGCGTGTTCAGAATGGGGGACGAGTTTGAGGTTCAGCTTCAGTTGCCAGCGATGAACGACTGCGGTCCCCATGACATCTCAAGCGGAAGCCTGGAGATTTCCCGAACAGCAAAGGCAAAGGTAAAACCTCCCACTTCCAGAAGAGTGTCAAGACTACCCTCAATTAATCAAGCGTCCTGAGGTGAAGTATGGGCATGCACACCTGGGACAGGTAGTCCGACGATTAGCGAATCAGGTGCAACCTAAGAGAAGAACGCTCCGATGCTGGAATTGGAAATGGAAATGGAAATGGAGATGGAAATGGGCCATGCGCATGGTAAATGCGGGAAGAAGCCCAAGAAAACCATAGCGGAGCAGCGAAAAATGAAACGGGTCGATGAGAAGAGGCAATCGTCGATCCAGTATCGTAGAGCCTCAAAATAAATAGCGCGAATTGCATCTGTGCAACACCAAAACGCTGATGCTGTTGCAAGAAGACCACGTCGAGGAGACTGCAGGCATAGCAACCGCCTAGAAGAAAAATCGGCCAACACATTCGGAACAACCGCGGTTGACGATCAGTGACATCCTGACAATTTGCGGATCGGTCAAGAAGCTGATGAGGACCTTGGTTCATTGATGGTTTGGAAGGGTACTGGTCGCGCACCGGCTTGTCAAGAAGTGGCTCCTCGCTCACAGGGACTGGAATCCTACTGGGCTCAATGGGACTCTCTGAAGGTAGAGGATGATCTACTCAAGTGTGTTGTGGACAACCCAAATGGAGAAGACTACGTCAGCGGATCCAGACGAAGATTGGAGGATGCTCACTAGCGAGTACGCCATCACACTCAGGATGCCAGCGACAGGACGAAGAATTGTTACCACGTGCAAGACGAGAGAGAGATGGTTACCGAGAAGAGGACCTTGTTTGGTTATATAATCCTCAACGTCGCCGAGGCCTGTCCCCAAAGCTCCAACAATACTGGGAGGGACCATACGAAATACTAGAGCAAATAGATGACGTCGTTTATCGCATGAGACTAACACCTCATAGTGAGCCAGGGATGGTGTGTTTCAACCAATTGCCCCATACCATGGACGTGACAGCGGTGAAGTGGCGGATGTGCGACAAATTGCTGGGAAACCTAGGGAGCCAGCTTGTGAGAATCCCTTGTCGATTCACGAGGACGAGCACTCGAGCAAAGTGTGGGGAGGCTGGCAATTCCGAGGCTGGGCTGCGGATTAGACCGTTTGGAGTGGAAAATCGCAGGAAACATGCTGGAGGTGATGTTTCGGCGTGCTGGTATGGAAATGGTCGTGTGCGGCTGTCGGCCCAATCAACCCGTTGTGCAGCCTGGGACGGTGGATTGCCATTTCCACAAGACGGCTGGGTGCACCCGTGGGTCCCGGTGTGGATTTCGTCATCCGCCAGCGACAAGAACATGGAATAGTGTGTTTCGGGACGAAACGCAGTTTTTAAGAAGGGGGCAATGTAACGAAATGAGTGTACGACGACAAAAAGCAGAGCCCATAAATCATTTCGGTGCGGCATATAAAAACGATATGTAAACAAGTCGTAAATATGTCATCTCACAGTATTGTTGGCGTAAACAAGGAAGAGTCCAGATTGCCTCCAGTATATTGCCGAACTTACTGGTACATTTCGAGAACATTTCATGCAGGTGTATATAAGGCGACTGGGTCACCGATGGATTCATTCATTACGGGATTCATTGCGGGGTTCAGTCTCGAGTGCGATAGTGGTAGCCAAAGAAATAAATATAGTAGTGCCGTCTTATATAAATAGAAGTGTTACATAAATACGGACAGAGATATTAGTAATAGAACTAAATAAATACAAGTGTTAATTTTAATTTATTAATAGCAGTTTAAGTGTGATACGTTAGTTTATATATTTTTATATTGTTATATAATTTTAAGTACATAAATATACAGACTGTTTTAAATAAATAATTGCACGAGTTGTTTATTGGAACCCGAAAACGTTACAATATAGACTCCTGAGTTCGACTTTCTTTCTATTCTATCTTTGTCATTCCTAATGTATTTTTGTAGCGAATTGTTTGTTTTAAATGATATGAATTCATTGTTGGAGGTTTGAATTAAAAAATGTTTCAGTGTTAAATTTGTGTTCCGCAAATTTTGTTGAGTAGGGTATTACTGAAATAGTATATTGTCACCTTACCTCGTTGTAATGTTTATATTAAAATATAATCGTATTTTATATGACCTAACTTTATTTTATATTAGATATTATTCGAACAAAATTTACTTTTGATCCACAAAGGATATATAAGTTGTTTGATTTTATGCACAATCCAATTTCACGCTTTCCCCGAGGAAATTTGCTTTGTCGTGATTGTCTTTAAAATGTACAAGTATGAACTTACTTTACGAGAAATGCGTTAGATTTATAAAGAAGATGTGAAGATTTTATTTGATTATACTTGTTTACTTAAATCGGTAGCAATCGAAACGTTTTTCTGTATACAAAAACAACCTTTGTCAAAAATTTAATAAAGAAAGTTGAAAAGAAATCCATGAGATGGCGCACAAATCAGTATATAGAGTCATTGAACCGTCACACGAATTTCAATTTAAATCAGTACCGTCCTGTTAATCAACGTCAGTCTATTACAGGTTATCTGAGAAGCAACAATAGCTCTAAATGTCCCTCAGCGTAGTGGATGAAATATCGGCAGTAGAAGAAGTAAAGCTTCAGCCATGAAATCCTACGACTGAGATAAGTATAAAGACATACAAGTGCGAAATGATTAAAAAAAACATATTTAAAATGTACACTGGCTTGCAATAAAATCCCGTACACTTAGTTTTGGCTGTATGAAATTGATCTTTCTGGTAACATTTCTAAATTGATATTAGTCAGTCTAAATCAATTGATCATAATGTTGAAATTATCTGAATGTGGTAAAGTATTAATATTATCAAAATTAGAATAATGATGGTCAATAAAAAATGCAGCTAGAAGATTTAATATAAATTAATGTACAGTTTTGAGTGTTAAATAAAAATGGGAAAGAATATGGAAATGTTAAAAGGAAAGAAGGTTTATGGCGACCGAGAATTTCAAATCAGCAACAAGATGAATTTTTGTTGATTATTTAACAGAAAATCCGTTCAAAACCGCAAGAAATGCTGTATTTCGCAAAAATTTTCCAGGATTTTGGTCAACAGCATGCCGCAGAATTAGTACTTCCGAAGTAAAAAATTATACAAGTACTAAAAAACAGTCATTATCTGTAGAAAATAAACAATCCAGAGTCTTATTTTCATTCAATTATATACTTCGCGAACAGAATTTCTAGGATGGTGTAGTATTTTCGGATGAAAAAATATTCCAGTCACAATAGTCACGTGAATGTGTACCGCCCAAGAAACACAAGATGTGATGAAAAATATGTGTCTCCGCCAAATAGATCTGGAAGATTTTCTATTAACGTCTGGGCATGGATGTGTGCACAGGGTGCGGCAGTTGCATGGCAAAATGAAGACCGCTTAAACTCACAATCATATCTATACACCACCAGAGTTACCACACAGAGGACTACCAATCGGAACGTTGACATATAACCTTGGCCTTCATGTAGCCCTGATTTAAATCCGATTGAAAACGTTTGGGGTGTAATGGTGAAACGAATGTATGATTAAAATTTAAGATTCCGTAACAAAAATGAATTATGGGCGGCAATTGAGAATGCTTGTGAGGAATTAAGTGAGGATCAGGATATTTGGAGAAACCTCTAATGGTACAATGCTTAAGTACTGACTTAGATACCTACTTCTATATTCGAATGTTTATCGTTATTATTAACACATTTTTGTATTTGATTTTATAGTAAATATTGCACTGTCAAAGGGACTACATAATATGTTGATGATCACATCACATTTGCTTCATGTCTTATATGTCATATCTGTCAAAACTAAAGTCAGCTTACAATAGTAAATAATCTTAAAAAATTGACTTTTAGTGCACGGGATTCTATTGCAAGCCAGTGTTCGTTTAGCGAAACAAATTCAGACATATAAAGCTCGTAAAGAACGTATTAAACAAAAACTTCACGAAAGAATTCAACGCTATCGAGGTTTCGCGTGCGGATGAAGGCTCAGACTACGAGAGAATGGCCTTTTACGCAACGTTCGGCAGCAATCTCCACTTTCCAAGTACTTCTATAACGAATCTGCAGGTGGATCCGGTAAAAAAATCTCGCTATCAAAAGTAGGCGAGAGCTCGCGTCAATTCATACAAACATCATTCTGCGATGACAGTTTCATGTCTTGAAGTTTTCTCATAACAAAAGGATGTTAGTTTACGAACAGTGTCTGGAATGCGTATCCATAATGGTAAATATCAGGACAATCGACAGTTAGAAGAAAGACCGGCAAAACGAACCATGTCGTAAATTAAGGTGGAAAGAATTGACACCACAAGGTCAGTAACTATATATTGTAACGAAATAAATTTTAAAAAAAATGCAGACGTCTCGGCGACGACAAAAACGTGCTCATAAAGTCATAAATCTTCTACCCGCATGGTCGGCGACGGAAAATCTGCAGATTCTTCTAGTATACTCCGAGCGTATCGAGATTTCGCTAGCACCTTTCCAGAAGTTTTATCTGCGTATAGAAAATAGCTGAGCGTAGTGATGATTCATTCCGGAATAAGAATTCATTCATTCAAGAGTGGTCGTAAAGTTAAAGTAAACATAAATATAAGTAGTGCAGCTTTATACATAAATATTACAGACATATAAATAGTAGTGGTAAATAAATACGTGTGTTAATTTATTCGTAGTAGTTTAAGTGTAATACATTTATTTTATATTTTTATAGTGTAATTAATTTTAAGTGTGTAAATATACAGACTGTTTCAAAACATTTACACGAGTTGTTTAATTGCGAACCCGAAAACGCAACAATATGAATATATGTCGCATAATATTTCACATTCACAGGTCACAACAACTGCCAGGAGATATAAAAGATCTAATCAAACAGAAAAACGCCACAAGGAGAAGATACCAAGCAACCCTAGATCCACAAACCAAAACCCAATCAACAGCAAAGAGAGGTGAAAATAGCCATTAGTGAATATAAAAATTCTAAGTGGATAAAAACACTAGATGACATAGGGAAGGCCCCGGTGGATTGTGGAAATTGACCAGAGCCTTGAAGGGGAAAAAACAAAGCACCCCACCACTTAAGACCCCAGATGGATACAGCATTACTAACTCTGAGAAAGCGGAAACACTTGCCAGTCACGTGGAGCAGCAGTGCACTCCTAATTGGAAAAATGCAAATATAGAACACATAGTTCATGTTCACAAATCCCTAAACAAATGGAAAAACGAACCTGTCATACCAACTACGGACTTCATCACCCCTCAGCAAATAAATAACATATTAAAAGAACTAAAACCTAAGAAGGCCCCAGGAAAAGACGACATCTCGAATAAAATGCTGAAGAACATGCCATTCAAGGCGATCATGTTCCTCCTGAATATTGTAAATGCGGTATTCAAAATTCAAATCTTTCCGAAAGGCTGGAAACACGCTTCAGTGGTGATGATTCCGAAACCAGGCAAGGATCACAACATCTCATCAAACTACCGCCCGATCAGTCTGCTATCTGCAACTAGCAAAATAGCAGAAAAAGCAATCCTGTCAAAATTGGTACAGCACTCCACAGAAGACCACGTTATTCCTGAAGAGCAACATGGATTCAGAAAACATCATTCCACCATCACGCAGCTTTCCAGGGTAACAGAACATATCCATGACGGCTTTTATAAAAACCAGACAACAGCAGCAGTATTCTTAGATGTATCCAAGGCCTTGGACAGGGTGTGGCATCAGGGTCTTTTATACAAACTTTATGCATATAGCTACCCCAATTATCTAATCAAAATCATTCAGTCTTTCTTATATCGTAGAACATTCTCGGTACAACTTCAAAATTCAACTTCCTCACCCAGAATCCTCACTGCCGGAGTTCCCCAAGGTTTAGTCCTTTCACCGCATCTGTATGCAATTTTTACCTCAGACATTCCCAAGACCCTAAAAACTCTCTTGGCGACATACGCAGATGATACAGCTATCTTAGCAACGTCAATTAATCCTACCGCTGCTATCTCAACCTTACAAACTGCCATCGATAAACTTATAACCTGGTGCCATACCTGGCGAATAGGAATAAACGGAGATAAGACCCAAGCCATCATCTTCCGTAGGAAAATAAAGCCGTTTCGAGGAAATATCTATGTCGACCATATAGAAATACCTTGGTTAACATGCGTGAAATACTTAGGGATCAATCTAGACAGAAGATTAACATACTCATATCACCTTAAAACCACTTTAAAGAAGACAAAAATGGGCAGGGGCAGCCTCTGGCCACTCCTGGGCTCCGCCAGCACCCTAAATCCAAACCTAAAGCTCAAAATCTACAAACAAATCCTAATACCCACGTTAACCTATGGATGACAGATATGGAAACACGCAGCTCCGACTCATATTAAATCATTACAAATATTTCAAAATATTTCCCTCAGGATGGTCCTGAAAGCCCCCTGGTATATAAGAAACTCGCAAATACACAATGAGACAAACACCCCCTCTATCCCAGAATTTATCAAGGATCTCTCCCGAAAATTCTACGACTCCATTGACAACAACGATAACATAAAACTCACAACAGAAATGTTATACGACCCAGAAATCTACTTGCCGCACAAAAGACCTAGGCTCCCCCTCACATAGCCCCTCTTCTGTAAGAATCCTCTGAAAGAGTTCATTTCCAACGATGGAAATAGCCCAAACAATTCTTTTAACTCAAGTTATTTCCAGCAAGCCACATTAAGATTAATACAGATAAGACTAAAAGTAAAAGGCCTAAGGCCTGACTTAAAAGCCACTACAAGAAGAAGAAGAAGATAATATTTAGAAATTACAGTCTTAAACGTTTACAAGTTTTGTCATTAAATACTAGAAAAATCTAAGGCAAGTAAATATATAGATAGAAAGAATCAAATACGTATACACTAAAAGTAGTATAGCTATGGGCATTCTGGATCAATTTCCCATAAGGTTAAACACAGGGGTCTAAAAGTACTTTTTGTCCCCGCCAAGGGGTACCCCTCGCCTACACTTTGATTCTATGCCAAGGGGGGTACCCCTCACCTATTCTTTGTTTCTGTGACGTCATCCGCACCTTGGTCTAAACAGGTACACCTGTTTGAAAGCTGTTCAGACCAGTTTGATATCTGTTCAAAGCTGTTCACCTGTTCACCTGTTTGAACTGGTGAACAGGTGTACCTGTTCAGACCAACAGCTTTGAACAGATATCAAATTGGTCTGAACAGCTTTCAAACAGGTGTACCTGTTCAGACCAAGGTGCGGATGACGTCACAGAAACAATGAGTAGGTGAGGGGTGCCCCCCCCCTTGGCGTAGAATCAAAGTGTTGGCGAGGGGTACCCCCGTGGCGGGGACAAAAAATACTTTTAGACCCCTGTGTTAAACCTTATGGGAAATTGATCTAGAATGCCCATAGCTATACTACTACTAAAGAATATACTAAACGGCATTAATTTAATCGAATATGAATTTACCTGTTATTTGAGAATATATACGTGAAATGATCCGAAGAAAATGATACAGAAGTGATTTCTCGATTTTTTGGTATGGCTGTAAATTAAGGTGAAAAGAATTGAAGCCACAAGGTCAGTAACTACATATAACTATGTTTATACCTATACAGTGTTCCCAAATTAATATTAAAATCATAGACTACTCTAAATGACAAATTAAGTGAAGTCACGGTATTTGTATAATAAGGGCGAGTTTTCTTCATTCTTTCGATGTGTCCGAACCAGTTCGAAATAAAAAAATATATACTAAATAAAATTCCCATACACATTTACGATATTTTGTTTAATAATAATTCTGTTATAAAAATAAGCATTTAAAGGATGCGACTGCTGGTTGTCATCAACCGATCAGAGGCACATTTCGGTTAAACGGTACGACATAGCAGGAGAGAGACTTTTAAGATCAAAAATTTTCGTTATCACAATACTTCCTTACAATACGTATAAGATGCGAAAAAGAATTGGTTTCCATCCAAGTTAAATTATTTTCTCGAACTGCCTCACTTTATCGTTCATTTTGCCATATCAGCAGTAAATGATTTCGTCAGCCAACATATAAAAGAAGGGAACACAATTTATGGAGTAGTTCACAAGAATGATAAGAAAACTTTAAAGCGAGCAAGATCAGATGAAATTAAATAGATTAGTGGATGACAGAAAAATGCTGTATTTGAATTTGAAAGAAACTAGGTGGAATGTACTTACGTAAAATTTAAAATTTCCCACTACGAGTCGAGCTGAAAAGTTTTGAGAGTTTGATTTCTTTTTCTGCCAGGGCTGCCGCAAGCCCGTTCAAAAATGTACTGATATTTTAGTTGAAAACGTACTGAATTTGGTAAAAATGTACTGAATGGCGGGAAATTTAAAAAGTTTGTTATAAAAGGATATTTGTTTTATGACGTAATTGTAAAAGAGGTAGCAGAAATACAGATTATTGTAATATAAAAGATAAAATAATATCTTAATAATAGTAGGGATGTTTACAGAATAGAAATTAAAACGCACAGACGTCAAATGATTTATAGAGACATATTTCCATATTGATTTTATTGGAAAAACAAATATGTATTAATATTGAATTTCAATATTAGTAAGTATATGATTCAAAATTCAAAGCGCCTGTCATTGATAAGTTTTCTTTTCTTTTCTTCTCTTAATTACAGCATACGATTCAATTCTGCTTGCTAAGGCTTTTATATGTTCGCTGAATATTAAACGTCGGGGAGAGCTAAGTATTGTGTGTACTTGCAAAGCCGCCGAATGATTATGGAACATATTTTGTTTGATATGTCTACTAATAGTGATTTTGTTAATTGTATACGTATGCACATTAACAAATTATGTATTATCGAAAACAAATACATTTAGTATAGTAATATAAATAGAATTAATTTCAATATGTGTGATATAATCATAGATATAAGTAAATACTTACATATCTATGGATATGATTCAAATATTATTTAACATCATTAAAACGTTTTGTTAATTTACTTTTAAAAAAAACTATTTTCTATTAATTTTTATCTTCGTAATTTCGTACTGAAACTAACATTTTTGCATAAAGTAGTACTGACGTACTGAATTTTAACGTTTAGTACTGAATTCAGTACAATTGTGCCGAAACGGCAGCCCTGTTTTCTGCTTGCGTCTGTATATGATTATCTCTATATCGCTATATGTATTGGCAAACAAGATTACAACACAAGAATAAGTGTAAAAGGGATTATCTGTGTGGCTTATGTAATACTAGGTGCTGAACTTTGCAATAGCATCAAAAAAATATATCAAATAAAATATATGCAGATGGATGCGTTACCTGCTCCAAAATCTCGGTTTTATTTTCATCGCAAAATTTTCGTTTTAAAACCCATATTTTGAGGTTATTTTGCATCCTTTTTCGACATTTATATACATTTATTTCATATCTAATTACGAAAAATGACTGATGTGCATATATATAATACAACTATAGCGCGTGTAGACAAGGAAAACTTCACTCCAACATTGTGAAATAAAACATATGGTGCTATGCCGTTTAAGAGTCGCATTGTCCAAACTGCGCATGCGTTATAAATAATTTTTCAAATTTAGGTCTGTTTGTTTACCACATAGATTTATTACTATAAATATTTGATTAAAGTTTGTAAATCGTCAAACAAGCATAAATAGTTTTAAAATCGACAAACCTCTTTATAATTAATAATTGTGCCATGTTAAATGTGGAAAAATAATTTAATTTCCCTTAATGAATGAAGAAATATCGTCGTGGCATCATATGCAAATCATAGACAAACAAACGATCATACCGCAGAAATATATTTGTCAAAAATTGTACGAATTGTGGTTATGTTATAGTAAAAATTGTAAACTAATTAATTAAAACTCGCAGTCAGTTCAATTGCATTGCAATTGTGTTTCTTTGAAGATAGAAAGAAAAACACCTTTATAGGTACAATAATTTGTGATATAATAACAGCACTAAAATTATTCAACTCAACATGCAAGGATAATAAAGAATTAGATAATGTGGTATTCTTGTATTCTAGAATTACTGTCATCTACATCGGAGAAATGTACGCAAATAACACAGTAAATTGTACTTGAATTAGGTAATTGTATTACTACGTTACATATTAAAATATTTGAATTGCTTATATGTAATAAATAGGCTCTTATTAAACCTTACAGAGTTGCACACCCATCTTTTTGCCATGACCTCTAATTTTTTTGGTACCTATATTATGTCTAATAGAACATACATGTGTTCATAGAAAGTTGAGGAATTTTGGTATGTCCACCACGGAATCCACAGATCCAATATGATATGAGATAATAATATGCCGAAATTGGGTATTTTGGGCCGGTTATTGGAATTTATGCTATGATGCATCACTGATTGTGAAAATAACTTGAAGGATGAACACATTATTTATAAGATAGTGAAGTGATTTTTTTTAATTTGTAGGAAAGTTCACAAGTTTTTCTGTTCAAAATCTTTTCTGTTAATCAAAATGAAACGATCGGTATTTACATTTAATAATATAATTTCACATATTCCAGTAAGCACGTATAAATCAACGACGAAGTTATAACTTCACAAGTTTTTCTGTTAATAATTCATTGGAATCAGGCTTCATATCGTTTATTTATTCTACCGCGTATTTTCTGGGTAATTCTACAAATTCACCGATGAACTAAACTTGCACAAAACTGAATTCAATAAAAAAAACAACCTTGCGTATGCTTTCAGTAATATATAGTTATAGATGTCAATTTAAATCAGAGGTCATAATTATGTTTTCTGTTTTTCTGTCATTTCGTAAATTTCAAAATGGACAGTTTGAGTTGACGCATGCGCAGAACACGCAAGGCGCCCAATTCTATCTCTCTTAGTTGGGACGAAAAATTACACATTATCAATATACAACACACGCAATATAGTAGTATTATATATATGCTGATGTGTTTCTTCATTTAAGATTATGTATATATTGTTATGGGGGGGGGGGTATATGCTAATAAAGACCTATGTTATAATAATGAATGGAGAGCTAATGAGACTTAGAGCGCTTAATTTACTTTATCCTAAAACAAAAACTACTAAACACAATAATCTATTGAACTATTAACTTTTCAATTTTAATTCTGCCGGCTAGCTAAAGGGGGTTGCATTCTACGAACACGGAGAGAAATTATCTATTTAGTTTATGTATCAATTAGTATCTCACAATTTTCCTAAAAAATAACTACCGTTATTAATAATTCAAAAATTTCGCGGCATTTAACGTATGACTGCGCAAGATCGGGATATACTTTATCCAAGAGGTGGAACGAACACTGAAATTCGCGCGAAGACGCTATACTTAAAGTGTACGAGTGGATAGATTAAGTAATCAAAAAGAAATTTAAAAGTTATGTGATTAACTAAGTGGGTGTTATTTAAGTGACTCTAATTGTGTTCTCTACAGGGCGTTACTGAGGTTCGAAATTTGATTTACCTTAGTCCGGTATACCATGCTTTCCAGTTGCCGTTTGACGATCTTGAAGAATCTAACCTAGAAAGTCAATTTGGAGAGACAGCTCTAAGGCTGGAGCTTCAACAGAATATGTGTACCTCTTATGGTTGAAGAATGAGTTTTAACAGTGATGAAAACAAACACTTTATACAAGAAAACAACAAATCTGAATTTATTCAAAACATAACACTGAATATCTACTACAATACAACAATGTCCATAAAATTTAGATATAAACAATACACTTTTGTCGTGTACAAGAACAACAGTTATTTAGGCAGAAGTTCTACAAATTTGAAATATTGAAAACAAGGCACAGTATACGAACTTGGCCCTTATGTACCAACTATAAAAATGGACTGCATGACAAATGAGATAGGATTAAATTTAACTGTAAGTAAATTCTGATATTTTTTTAAATAAGCATTATATTGTTTGAAATTTTAAATTGATTTTCCAAGTGTTTATATAAGCTATGTATCTAGATTTGAATTTTATTAATTGAAAGAGATGATCGAATTAAAAGACGTTACATAAATGTGACATAGATTTGGATTTGACCCACATTTGTGTCAAGGAAAAAAAACATATACTAATATTAGACTTGGTACCTTCTGTGTATTAATTCCTTATCTTGTTTAAGGACAGGTACTTGTTCCAATGGGGGTGCTTCTATGTGAAGGCAGCTCGCGTCCCAGCTGTCTGGTATCGGTGCTCGATGTGTCCTTGACCCAGTTCGGCTCGGTTTAAGGTCGGCTTCTTCAATGGATGACCTTCTGACTCGTGCGTTGGAATGATTCAGCAGACACTTGATAGCGTATTTGGGTGTATCAACTTTGACGGTGGCTGGATGTCGATATGGGTCGATAATAAGTATTGATGCGTCAATCAACTCAATGAATGATCACACAAAAAATGAATGAATCAAAGTGAATGGCTCGTTAATGACGGTTCACAAAAAAAATCAATCGATGAATAATCCGCTTGCATAACCATGAATGCTCACGAAACAATGAATAATTCTGAATAATCAATTAATGAATAATCCGCTTGCATAACCATGAATGCTCACGAAACAATGAAGAATCAATCAATGAATAATCCCTGTGTCTCGTCGGATGTGCCTTTTTATATGAATCTCTGTTGTGGATGTTGTAACCATGGCAATTTTATACAGTAGAATTTTACAAAGTCTTTTTACGGGCAAGTCTATTTTTGAATATTTGTGGAATCATGTTTTATCTTAGTTAAATTAATTCGTCTTTCAATCGGTACAATAAAATTACTTTAATTCGTTTTCTTTTAGAAAAACACATTTTTTAAAAATTAAAGGGCAAATTTAGCATTTCGACTTTCATTTGTTCGATGACGTCAATGACGCTAATAAAATAACTTTAAATATCAGAATTTTGGCTTAAAATGCCTTTTTAGTAGAACTTTACCTTTACAAATTAAACTTATAAATACATACAATATATTTTCGTCTTTTAATCCTTTTTAAAATCTTTCTTTATACAAAAAATTAGTGTGGTTAGTTTTTGAAGTGGAATAACTAAATGGTCTTTTACTTTATTTACGAATTACTGTTATAACATGAAACTATGACCTTTTCTTAATCTTTTTCCACCTTTTTTAAATTATCTACATAGCTTGTAATTAATATTATAGAACTTTTCTTTTACCTATGTTGACAACTGTCAAATTATTCAAAATGCTTATTTAAATATCTGGTCTCAACTTGTAAATATGACATTGAAAAATATTACAACGTAAATGCGTCTCGATAGACTTTGTAACTGCTAGAGTTAATTTATAATTACTTTGATTACTTATAGGAAATATTTGAAATTAATTATGCCTTTGTCAAAATGGCGCGTCGAAATTTGAAAATTAAAATGATGCTTAACTTAAATGTGCGCAGCTAAGAGTTTTATTGTTTGTTACCATGCTTGTAACTTGTAAACTAGTTTATGGTTTAAATGTTTTTTATGTTCACCATTAGTTTATTTTAGTTTTAAGCTATGCATTTTTAGATAACAATTTGTCATGCATGTGCAATACTTTTGCCAAAGTTTGAGATGATGCTTTCGATACTATCAATCTTGTTTTAACCTTGAACCTGTAACTTTTTGTGACAATTTACTCTTGAGAAATCACACTATGAAATGGTACTCAATTATATGCTCATAGTGTGGTAATAAATGTTGAAATTTGGAATTTAAAATTGTCCATTTGTAATGGCTGTCAGATTCATTTTATATAATTACTTTGCCTATATAACATTTAACTAATTATTGTTGTATTGTGGAAATTTGCTAAATATAAGTATAAAAATAAGACTAATGTGTATTTTAAACTAATCAGGTATTTAACTCTATTATTTAGTATTTAATACGGGGGTTTCAGTTGGGGTTCCTGAAAAGAGTAGTCATTGGTTTGGTTTTCTAAATTTGGGGGTGAATTTCTTTCTAATATTTAAAATTTGATGGGTTTCTCAGAATTTACGAGATTTGTTAGTAAAATCTGTATTAATTTTTAGGAATTTTTACCTGTACTCTTATACAAGGGTCCAAACATAATGCATCGCCGATGTATATATGGTTGCCTGTATTCAAGGGGTTTTAAAGGGTGACTGTATGTGTTTGTGGGTATTTGACTGGTGTTGTTACATCATCAACACCAGTTCAATATTAACGTAGCTGTCAGATTACAATGACATGAGACACTTGCGATACTAACGCTGCCAATTAATATAAAATTTGTAATTTTACATTCACTTGTATTTTATTTCTATTTCCCATGGAATATACAGGGTTGCTCATTAGTGCGTCAAAGTCCAATATAGACGTTATTAAATAGTACCTACTGAAGAAATTTATTTTATAAAAAGTGGCACAGTAACAAAAAACACACATTTTGAAAATAATGTGAATTATACAGGGTGATGCGTTAAAATGGCATACATTCGAAATTTTTTTTTAATGAAACACCCTGTATATGTTTTATTTTTCCTTATCTACTTTAAGTTGTGTTTTCATCATCGATATCTGGAGTTTTGGTTTTGGATAACGCATTGTTGAGTTATTAATGGAAATTATAAAAAAATGGTCGCGACAATGTTTACCATAATAATTCTATGCGGTAGTATTACGATTATCTAAGACAAACTTATTTAGTAAGTATACAGCCAAGGGATGTGTTGAACCTACAAAATAATCAAACATTCATTTTATTATGCAGGGTGTTTGTTACGATGCAATCAATTTGGCTAAAAGCGTTTACTGTTTTTTTCAAATGGAACACCCCGTATATTATTAAATTTGTGGAATGATGTCCTATACCCAAACCCAATAATTTCGGAGTTATTTTTAATTTTTTATTACGAACCGCTAAATTATTTGTTTTCGGTTCGATTTAGTGTACTGGGTAAACGATTTGGCAAACAAAAACAAATAAACGACTAAAAGTATCAAACTGTAATTTTGTTAATGAAATGTATAATTTTTTAATTGTATTTTAGCAGTTATGGAAATTCCTACTACAAGTGATGTTGGGGTTCAAACAGAAAAAAAACTCTTTGCCCATACACTCAGAAAGGAAAGACTGAGAAAATCTCTAAAACAGCATCGAGTTGTAGCTACTAAATCTAAAATGAAATCCTATCCTAAACAGGAAACTTTACAATATTTTCTAGGGCTTTGTGACAGATATTTATTAAAAGAACTGGCAACTGTTGTTAAATTTAATGCATTTAATAAAAATAAGAATATTGCAATATTGTTTTTCAACTTTGAAGAGAATAAAAACATTTTCTAGAAATACCATGCAGGAAAGCAGACTATGTGCCTCAGCAATGTGTTGCATTGAAAAACAATTACTGACATCAACACCAAACTTCAATGAATTAGTTATTAATCATTTCACTAATCGTAAGGAACGGCGAATGGATTTTATTTTCAAACAAGTCAATTAAATAACATATTGAGTTTATTTTTTGTCTGTACTTAATTTTTGATATTAAACACTCAGACCCCCCCCTCCTTCCGATGCCCTCCCGTCCCAAAAAATCACGGACCGCCACTGCTAGTATATATTTCTATATATTTTACTCTTCTTTTTACATAAATAATTTCGGAATTGTGGAAAATGGGGAGCCTTACGCTTCTCAAGTCATTTCTGTTTTGCTGCATTTATATTATTACAGGTATATATCCTGCAAATTGTTGTTGCGGCGTGATATACGCAATTAATAATTCCCTTTTAATTATTCAGAACGAATTTGCATGAAGTTATAATATTGTAATGTCAATTTCAGTAAACCACTCTAAGTACCCTTAATCCGTCCTGAAATATATGGGAGACAACTTGACACATCTTAGGAGATAGTCAGTACATCAGAAAAACTTCCTACTCATTTTGGTAGAAAACTGGATCGCTCCGGAATTAGCAATATATTACTTATAATGTGTACATAATATATTGCATATAACTAACTAATTGCTTAAATCCGGAAGACACAATAATCTGCACGGCGTTGCTCATGTTGTGTCGTACGTAGTTTTTCTTTAATCTGGTCTAGTCCTTAGTCCTCTACCTCGCAGCATTATCACTAATCTTACATGTCCGTCAACAAGAAGTGTTGTAACCCTTTTTAAGAACGGAATCGTAACTACTGAATAAATTTATCTTTTAACATGAGATATAGCACTAATACTTTATGACATTTGATTAAAACTTATAATTAAATCAGATGTATATTTTATAGCATTTTTTAGCAATTTTATAGTTGAATATTTTATATGAAATTTCCCGAAAACTACTTGTCATTTTCGATACGTACTTTATTAACACACTTCTTGAGAAATTTTGACGTAAAATATAAACTACCATGATGAAAATCAAAAGTATTAAATACTTATACATTTGTACGCAAAACGTATATACATATGTGCATGTGTCGGGATACACACATACATCTAGTGTCGTTACGGACAATCAAAGCACAGGCACCTTGTTTCGGCCTTTAAGGCCTCGTCAGTGTACGTACGACTGCCGGGAATGACTTTTAAACTATGATCGACCGACGAGGCCTTAAAGGCCGAAACACGATGTCTGTGCGTTGATTGTCGGTAATGACACTAGATGTATGTGTGTATCCCGACACATGCACATATGCATATACGTTTTGCGTATAAATGTATACATATACGTAAATAGTAAACTAGATGAGTTTATCGAAATGATCTAATACTACTATAATACTAAATGCACTGTACGCTATGCTATATCTTGCTTATTACGAAGTGACCGGTACCATAAAAGAAAGAAGGAAACTATACGAAATTGATCACATCAATGTGGGTAAGAGATAGGTACTTGTTTTGTTATAGCCTGTAATGCATTATAATTTCTAAAAGCACTATTTTATTAAAAATATACTATATTAATATAGTTATTGATAATACAAGTGCGAAAACCTATGCTTAAAGTTCGAATTTGTAGTGCATAGACACCCGAAATACTTAAAGCGTTTTTGCATGAGTGTTATGCTAAAGATTTTCTGTTGATCAACTACATTGGTCACGAGTTGCTATGGATATATTGTTTATAAGTTGTTTATATAGAAAGAAATCTAATGGCGTTAGATCTGCAGATCTAGCCGGCCATTCCATCGGACCTCTTCTTCCTATCCATCTTCTTGGGAGAACTTAGTCTAAGTAGCTTCGCAAATTAATTACGTATCCTATTATTTGGTAGTTCAGGGCTGTTTGCATTAGGAAATAATGCAGCTAATACAGGCATCAATTCGAACTGTAAAAATTGTAAGTATCTCTCTCCAGCAAAAAAGAATGGACTTAGAATTCTGTCACCAATAATTCCTGCCCATACGTTAACTTTCTGAGGATATTGCTCATTAGTACCATCTTTATTAATAAATAGTTTGCAAAAGGTGAATTATTCTAATTTAGAAAAGGGAATAACACTAATTGTATTGTGGGATTGAAAAATTAATTTATTCTGACAGCCGTAACTAATGTTTTTTTGTATTGTGCACCGGTAACTAAATTCATTTTGCCAATATAGTGAATTTTTAATATTTGAATTTTAAGACTCTTTTTCTCAATTTTTGTCAAACGTAACATATAGAAAGTTTTTATCGTTGAATAGGGAATTGAAAGTACTCTCGAAATCAATATAGTGCTACAACAAAGTAAATGTGTTCTTATTGTTTTAATATAAATTGTTATTTAAAAAAAAATGGGTGACGTCATAACATGAAAAACAAATGGCGTAAGAAACTAAAAATGCGATGAAAATATTTCCCTTAGTTTAAATCGCTATACCCCTTCGAGATTTTTTTAAAAAATGAATGTTAACGAAGTTAATGTCTTTAGCCGTTACTTTATATAACAAGAAATAGAAGAATATTGAGTAAATTCCGCTGTAGAGCAACCGTAGATACGTGTTTCTGACTCATTGGTCGTCATCAGTACGATGTAGCCAAGGAATAAAGTGGGACAACCTTGGAGATATAAGCGTACACGGAAGACCATCAGGTGACAGAAGATCCTCGGTTTTGAAGACAGCAATCAACATTGCCACGAGGAAAACATTGTCAATCTGCGTGCCATCCGAACCCCGGAAAGATAATCAAATAAACATTTTTTGTAGGTAATAATGACACTGATTTGCTATAAAAGAAATTTACAAAAATAAATCAATCCTATCAAAAACTTTAACCCTCTATTGCATATTGTTGCCAATTGGTAACTCAAACTTTATAATTTCCTATCTATTTCGCATTACTATAAACTGTTCCTTGTATGCATGTTGTTACCTCCCAGTAACATAACTAAATGCTTTGGTACGCGCGTAAATCGATAGATGGTGCTAGGTGTTGTAAATGTGATTTTTATTTGTTGACAGCACAAAAGCAAGGTTATAGTTGTAACCTTGGTGTGTTCAACTAGAAGTTTGAAGTTTTTATAGTGAAATAAAGGTAAGAACTGCTATAGTAAAAATCAAAAATGGTCACATAAATCATCACTATGCCATGTTGTATTTCTCAAATACGACTTTTGCATGAGGAAATCGAAACAATTACGTGCTCAACGAATGTTATCATTCTGAAACGTTATGCATTGACCAAACATTTTCGTAAAATAAAAAATTATATTGATACATGAAATTCTTCCAGATAATGGATCCTAAAACATTTTACGGGCGAAAAAATGTTACGCAACACTGGGCTATTCGTGATATCCCCTCTGATAGTGAGGACAGTGAGTTGTCAGATGACGATGACACCCCTAATGAGGAGTTATTGGTGCAAGCAGGAGTTTCTTCAAACAACGTTGAAGAGAGTGATGACGAGTTCTCAGATGAAGATGAGATTCCTCTAATACAACTCCACAATCAAGCCCCGAATCCAGCAAACCAAAAATCCAGAGAGAAAGTAACTAAAAAACCAAATTGAACTGGAAAAATTCAGTGACAAGTAAAGATGAAGCGGGTATACTGTTTTGTGGCAGTGAGTTACTTCCTGATGAAATTTTGAAATTAGATAACTTTTTGGACACTTTTTATCAGAAGAATTTTTCACCGAAGTTGTTCGCCAATCTTGTTTATATAGCGTCCAAACACGACCTAACAGACCGTTGTGCACTAGTGTTGAGGAAATACAACGGTTTGTGGGTATGATAATTTGGATGTCGATTATCAAACTACCTAATACCAACAGCTATTGGTCTCCTCAAACCAGAATTTCGCAAGTTGCCAATGTTATGCCAGTATATAGATTCGAGGTAATCAAAAGTTTATTGCATTTTTCAGACAATAGTCAGTGTACAAGCAGTTTGGATAAAATTATGCCAATTCTGGAAACAATCAGAAAAGCCTGTTTGAGCTTTCCTCTTGAACAACATCTGTCTTGCGATGAACAGATCATCCCGTTTAAAGGAATGATTAGTATAAAAACGTACAGCCCTAAGAAACCCCACAAATGGGGTTACAAGATGTGGGTTCTTAGTGGGGTATCCGGTTTCTCCTACAATTTTGAATTGTTTGCGGGAAAGCGAGGCTATACAATTGATGATAATGAGCCTGATTTGGGGGCCGAAAGTAACGTTGTACTTCGATTGAGCAAACCTATTCCACATGACAAACACCACAAAATTTTCTACGATAATTATTTTTCTTCGTTGCCGCTAATATCGTACTTAGCGAAACGGAAAATGCATTCTGTGGCTACAGTCCGCCAAAATCGATTGCCTGATTATCAAGGACAGACAGAAAAACAAAGGAAGCAAAAAGGAAGAGGTACCTACCATAAATTAAAGCACAACAAAGTTTGATGGGATCGATATACATGCTGTGCAATGGTACGACAACAAAATTGTCACTCTAATTTCTGAGTATTGTGGAAGCCGACCTATCACCAAAGTAAAAAGATTTTTGAAATCTGAAAACTGCAAAAAAGATGTAGATTGTCCAAATATAATCACAGAATACAACCGCCATATGGGGGTATTGATTTGCAGGATTCGCTAATAGGACTTTACCCGATAAAGCTAAAAAGTCGGAAATTGTATCAAATGGTAAATTCTTGGCTATTGTATAGACGAATAAAAAGGCAACAAGGATCCACGGACAAAATAATGCCGCTTCTCGGATTCAAAACTCTTTTGGCAGAACAGCTTTGCTCTACAGGAATTCGAGCATTTAACAAAAGAGGTAGGCCAAGCGGGTCAAACAATGGAACACTAGGACCACGCAAAAAGTCGCGAAGATGCCTGGAACCGAGACCAAACAATTTTGTTCAGAGTGACTATATTAGCCATTGGCCAGATTGGACAATTGAACGCGAAAGATGCAAGCTGCAAGGCTGCAAGGGGCTTTCTCGCGTGAAATGTCAAAAATGCCAAGTTCACTATTATTGCAATTCCAAAAACAATTGTCTCTTACAAATTCATCAATAAAATTACTACATTTTCTGAACTTTAGTATTTTTTTTAATCTTTTGTTTTGTTGTATGGGTTCATAATGTTACCATTTGATAACCAAAAATAAAATTTTGAAAAACTTCAATTTTGCCGACCAAAATTATTCCAAACCCAATGTATGTTATTATCTGTTTATTCAAATTTTTTAGAAACATAATTACAAATTTCGATAATTCATGTATTAGAGGGTTAATACTTTGTAATATTTTCATAATAAATAATTTCAGTTTTATTTCTTTTGCACGATTTCAAACATAAAGTTCGCCCATCAGATATAATTGGCTATGGGTGAAATGGTCTGAGATAGTGTTACTAACACATTACTGTAATATGCGCGTTTAATGTTGTATGTAATAATGTATGTAATAATAAAACCATTTGCGTGCAAATAGAGACTTCTTAAAGTTAGATTCGCATGCACACAACGTGTCACCGAGGTAAATATTCACTTGAATTTAGAAGCAACTAAATGACTGAATGTACTTTTAGTCCATTGTATTAGAGTCGTTCATAAATAATAACGTTATTTAATTGGATTTTCTATATCGCTTTGAAATAAAAGTTCTGCCAAATTTCCGCTAGTGAAACAGCGAAAAAATATGTGTAGGACATTTTTTGGCAGCAAGTTAAGAAATACACGGACACACACATATACCTATATATCCAAAAATTAAATATCATATTCATCAGGAGCTAAATGTAAAATTGATCAGATATTTTTCACAGACTCGCAAATTAATGAATAATAAAACTCACGCTTTTGACGTTTGTCTGTACATAATAGGGCCAATCTTTGCGTCAGGGCACTCCACATGTCATTGCGATAGTCGTACTGAACGATACTTACGCCTCGGCATGACAGCGCGATGGAAACTGACGCATCTGGCGCTCGACGTCTCCGAATAAAATTCCTGATAAGAACGTAAAATAGTATTCGGGCTGCGTGCGCCGAATTCGCGAGACGGAGTCTCATCGTAACTACATAACTACACGCGCTTCGCGTGCATCTCTCGGAAAAGCAAAGCTTCCCCGTTTTGGCTGAATCAACATCTACAGTTCGTACACGGGTTACTAATTCCGAAAGGGGCACCGAAGCTGTAGTTATTGTGTAACGACCGCGATGGGGTTTCCATTCGATTGTTTCATTTTCCTCGAGCTCCCTTCGCGTCTTTTTCTTTTCTCTACTTCTTTCGTGTTCCCATTGTTTGCTAGTGTTTCTTTTGTAATTCTTTTCTATCGAAAGGGCTTTCAGATCGTGGCCGAGGCGACGAATCAGATGCCGCTATCGGCCGTGAAATATTCATGAAGCTTCGTCAGTCACTCAGAGAACGATCGAGGTGGAATAACGAAATTCATTTTGAGTAAATCTTTCAACTTTCACGATTATCGTCTGAAGTATTAAGTAATTCTTTTCTCGCGTTCCGTCGTGGGTTGTAGTCTATGTTGACGCTGGATTTTAGTTAAAATTTATGCGCGATGCTGATATAAGTAATGCATTGTATTAAACAAGAAGAACCGAGAGGAAGAATAAATAATAGAATGTAAAACTTTACCATTTGATCCGATTAAAGCAAAACAAAGACTCTGATTATAACAAAATACAAAGACTTTCCTAAAATATACCGGGTGTCCCAGCGGTAAAGTCCATTATTGGTATCTAATAATGTAGATAACGAATAATTTTTAATACAAAAATTGTAGATAATCATAAACTCTACAATTAAAAAATATTTTCAATTATACAGAGTGTTCGAAACTTATGTTTTTTTAAATGGAATGCCATGCATTCTTTTCACATTTTATGATAGCCCTTGAAGAGCTGATTAAACTGACATCAACTTGTATTTGTCGATTTTCAACTGTCTCTGAGATGTAGCGATTTTTTATTAACAATTGAAAAGTTGTTGTGATATAACGATTGATGATGAAAAAATACCTATTATGGGCTTAATTAGTAGAGATATCTTTTCAGTACGTGAAATTGATGGTTTTTTCGGCATATCTACGCATGAAATAAAATGCAAAAGGAAAAAATCCGTTATTACAAAAAATATACAGGGTTATTTTTTTAAATCTTAACATAGGCTACCTTTTTTATTTGAATATATAGACCTGTTGTTCCTGAAGCAGATTAGGAATTAGTCCAAATAAGAAAAATGTGTGGAAAAAATAAACGCGTTGTTGCCAGATTGGGTGCTATTTCAGAGAAACACATTTTCTTAAATGGCAACACTGCATTTTTTTAAAAAAATTCTAAAACATCTTGAGATTCAAGACAAAATTAAAAGAGTGCAAGTTTTTGATTAGAGTGACAGTTTAGGAGCTAATAGTGCCTAAACCGTAACCTCCGTGATATAGAGGCCTCGAACAAAGCTTGTGTCACGTGATCTGACGTCACGAATGCCGTCTGAGGAGCATTACAGTTTAGATTTGCCGTGGTCGCACATGTCAGTCGCGTGAACTAGATTTCGCAAGTTTTTCTTTCAAAAACCCTCATAAAGAACTTCAAATAAGTTAAAGTGATAAGTTAAAGGTGTAGAATTTCAGATTTACCTGATTTATGTGCAGATAATTTGTAAAATCAGTGAAAAGAGAGTGTTTCTCAATTGTGGAGTGCCGAGTTTGTGGGTTAGCAAATATGGCCGCTGGTAAATTTTGTATGTGAACGTTGTTTTATTACTTATAAATAACTTTCGGGTGGTGTCGTTTATAATATGGTTGTGTCGTTTATATAAAATAATTAGTTAATCAAGAACGCCAACAGTTTGACTAGATACCTGAGTGAATCTTGTTCATTTAATTAAAAATGCCTGATAAATGCTGCGTGCCTAATTGCACAAGCAATTACGATAGTACCCATACGTATGTGTCCGTCTTTTCTTTTCCAAAAGATGAAGAGTTGAAAAAAACGTGGATTAAATGCATTCATAGAGAGTCATTTAATCCAACAAAACATTCAGTAGTATGTATTAAACATTTCTCAGAGTCATCGGTTATAACAATTGATAAAATAACCAGAAACGATGGATTATCTGAAAACGTCTCTTCTTTTTCAGATATATTAAATAATTCATTTGACATTGCACTGAATGCTTCTGTATTATCATCTTTGTTCTATATTGCCGGATACTGTGCACATTCACTAATTAAGTTTGTTAATGGTTGTGACAATTGTTTAACATCCATTACTACCAATTCAGATTTTGTTATAAATTTTACCAATTGTGGTGAAAATGACTCTGCAGATATTAGCAAATATTTGAAAAATTTAACAAGAGGAGCTCTAAAACAACCATCTGAATTATTCTTTGAAGTCTCTATTCAGGCGTATCAGATATTTAGTGAGCTTATTTCAGATAAATATGAAACTGAATTTCTAAAAACAGGTAAACAAAGGATTATTTTACGGGAATTGACAATGTTAAAATTGGAAAAATATGTAGAAGAAATCAATGAGAAATGTATTTTATGCAGCAAAACGTTGAAGTCGATATTGTTAAAAAATAGTCATGTTCTTGCCAATATATTTCTTAATAACTATTCAAAAATAATCAACGACAAAATTAACACCCAAAACATGGATCTATCCAAGAGAAAACTGATTAAATTTAATAGTTAAGTAGTTATAAAACACATTAACGCATGGAGATAGGGCCGGCTTTCGTGACGTCACGATTGCTTGTTCGCGGCCTGTACTTTCTCGTAGGTTACGCCTAAACTTAATTTATTTTCCAGCATTAAAAGAATAACAATAATAACAGAAATTAATTACCTAACGTTTATTTTTTAAAAAAATGATAAAACTGATTTCCTTGTTAAGTTCTGCAGCAACAAATACGTTCAACAACATTTCTATTAACATTATGTAACATTTGAGGGGTTATGTTTTGAATTTCCCGTTGTATGGCTAGTTTTAATTCATCAATTGACACAGGAGGGTTAACATAAACTTTATTCTTCAGATGACCCCAGAAAAAAAATCTAAAGGAGTGAGATCGGGAGATCTGGGCGGCCACTCTACTTGTTCCCTTCTTCCAATCCAACGCTCAGGTAGCAACTCATCAAGATAGGCTCTAACTTCTAAACTAAAATGGGGTGGTGCACCATCTTGCTGAAAATACATTATTTTTCTGTCGTTTATAGGAAGCTCATCAATAAAGATTTCTAATTGATTTCGTAACAATGTCAAGTACCTTGCACACGTTAAATTCCCTTCTATGAAAACAGGACCTATCACTCTGTTGTTAAATATGCCACACGAAACATTAACTTTAGGATTGATCTGCCCCCGCCTATCTTCAGCCCAACAAGGATTATTATCAGACCAATATCTGTAATTTTGCCGGTTTACCAAACCGTTTAAATAAAAGAAAGCCTCATCGCTAAATAATATATAATTTTGAAAATGTGGTTGTAGCCGCTTTTTCTACAAAAACCAATCGCAAAATTCCAGTCGCCGATCACAATCATCGTCATGAAGTTGGTATACATTCATCATTTTAAAGGGATGGAATTTATTTGAATTTAAGGTTGTCCAAACTGTAGTCTGAGAGCAGCCCACTGCTTGCGCAATCCTATTTGAAGATAAAATTAATTCAATTTTCTCTTGAGGTGTAATACGATCCATTTCAATTTAAGATTACACCGAATTTATTTCAGGGACAAACATAGTCTCCTTCTTATTCCTTTAATGTTGGAAAATGTATTAAAGTATGGGCACTATTAGCTCGTAAACCGCCACTCTAATCAAAAGTTTGCGTCCTCTTTGTTTTGTTTAGAATCTCAAGATGTATTAGAGATTGTTAAAAAAAAATGCGCTGTTGCCATTTAAAAAATATGTTTTTCTGAAATAGCGCCCAATCTGGCAACAACGCGTTTATTTTTTCTATACTATTTTCTTACTTGGACTAATTCCTAAAACTTTGCTTCAGGACCCATAGGTCGATCTTTACAAATAAAAAAGTTAGCCTATGTCAAGATTTAAAAAAAATAACCCTGTATAAACAATCTATATAGGTATTTCGGCAACTAAGTTGCCATCTTCAGTAGAAATCTGTATAAAACAAAAAATAGTGTTAAACGCAGTATTTTTGGGTAAGGTGTAACCTTAGAAGATAACTACGTTTAACACTCTTTTTTGTTTTATACAGATTTCTACTGAAGATGGCAACTTTGTTGCCGAAACATAGTGTTATCCCACAGGTGATTTGGTGAAGAGCATATCTTCTAAGGTTACACCTTAGCCAAAAATACTACGTTTAACACTCTTTTTTGTTTTATACAGATTTCTACTGAAGATGGCAACTTAGTTGCCGAAATATGTATGTAGATTGTTTATATATTTTTTGTGGTAAGGGATTTTTCATTTTGCATTTCATTTCAGATTTTTAACCACAGTCTCCACCCATTACTGGTTATATCTACGCATGTTCTTTCAAATTTGCTAAAGTTATAAATTCTAAAAAAGAAAAAAATAGAACAAACAGCCTATATATTATGTCATTGAAAAGTACTTAAATATTTCTAATTAAAAATATCTACTTTCTTCCACCTGTGGTGATATTGAAAAGTTATAGGATATTATATCTGAATAAACCCGATTACGACTTGCACTACGAGTTAACTAAAATTAATCGAAAAGAGTTACTTCTATTTTCCTTTTACATATAAGTAATTTTTATTAAAATTATAAAACTCATGAAATGTTTAGAAGTTCATGAATTAGCAATAATATAAAAAAATATCGCAGGCGCTGTGTGTCAAAAATTGTTTAAACGTTAAACCATCGATGAGTGCTTTTCAAAAATTGTTAATGATTTGAAGAAAGTGGCAATATTTCCTATGAAAAAAGAGCCGTGTTACTGCTGCCGTAGAAAACGCAGATGCACGAAAGTTTCTTTTGTTATGCGATCAAGAAAATTCTCATACAAGCGTGCGTAAACTTTCTAGAATCCTTGATTGTAGCAAAATAGTATATTATGCAATGAGCATTTAATGATAGCTATTAAGACACGAGTAAGAGAATTACAATACGAGGCGAAGCCGAGTATTGTAATGAATACGAGTGTCTTAATAGCCATTAAATGAGAGTTGCATACACTATTTTTTCTACAATTTTTTGAACAATCCATTTCATAAATTGAGCGTAAAATTTTCCGTACGTTTTTGTGAATTTGGCTGGTAATAAATTGTTTGTGGCTACTAAGGCTTGCTCCATAATTTCTGGTGGAGTCAAACATTACATTTCACTGTCATTATCCCTCATTTTTACCGTTTATATTTTCAAAAAAGCACAAATTTTAAGTACTTACTTGTAAATTGCAGAGAACTGTCACATTTAATTAATTTTTATATCTGTCAGATATGCAGTCGCCATATTGAATATTGTTTGAATATTTGAATGTCGCATTCCAATTGGATATAAACTTGTATCGTAATGAAAAATCTGGATTCCTATTGGATATAAACTTCTATCATAATGAAAATCTGTACCGTAATGGACATCATTAAAGTACAGCTTTAGCATATCTAATAATACAATTATAGTATGGGAGTAGAAAAACTTTATTAAGAGAACCCTAAAGAAGATTTTTTAATTTGTTATATGATAACTGTGATGCTTGAAAATATTAACTTATATGTTCTTCAAGGTATTGCGAAAGTTATAGAAGTTTTCAATAACGTACGCTTAAATACTTGTATTGACTGTTTGCTTTTCAAGTGAAGTTATAAATCTAAGTATGACTTCTTTAATTTTAAAGTGATTTAAAAGTTAGTCTAAGTGTGACGATAAACAATTTTAAGATCCAGAGCGACTGCGATATTTTAACTATTGTTATAGTCTATTTTTACTTTCTTATACGTAGTATAAGGAAGTATTGTGATGATGAAAATTTTCGACCTCGAGATTTTTGCAGATGTCCACGTTTTGAGGTCCCCTGATACCAAAAAAGTGGTTTTTAAAAAATGTCTCTCTCTCTCTCTCTCTCTCTCTCTCTCTCTCTCTCTCTCTCTCTCTCTCTCTCTCTCTCTCTCTCTCTCTCTCTCTCTCTCTCTCTCTCTCTCTCTCTCTCTCTCTCTCTCTCTCTCTCTCTCTCTCTCTCTCTCTCTCTCTCTCTGTGTGTGTGTGTGTGACCACGATAGCGGTCAAACCGCTGTAGATATCAATTCCAAATTTTGTATTTACGAATATAATCTCCTTCTTGAGAACTGATTAGATTTTGAGCAAAATCGGCACACCGGAAGTAGTAGTTTACTTCAGTGAAAAAATCGAATTTTGCAAATATTTCGTCAATTACTAAGTTTAAACAAATTTATAAAGAATTCAAATATACTCAAAATTAAATTTGAGAAAAATTGTTTTAATAAAGTTTTTCGAAATTCCTACCGGAAGTAGGTCTTTTACTCTTATCGAAAATCAGTTTTTTGCGAATATCTCGCAAGTCATGCTTTCTAGGCAGGTACATTACGAGTATAAAAGTATTTAGAACATACTTTTAAATATCTTTTGTATAAAAAAAATTTCAAAATTCAGACCGGAAGTAGCACTTTTACTCTTATCGAATAGCGATTTTTTGCAAATATGTCGTAAATTATGCATTCTATACATATTTATGAAGAGTACAAAAGTATTTAGAGTTGGATTTGGAATATTTTTTGTATAAATGAAATTTCAAAATTCGGACCAGAAGTAACACTTTCATACGTATAAGAAAGTCGTGTGGTGGCCACACCTCATTTTTTAATTAGGAGGAGTGTTTTTAAATTGAAGCGCCAAAAAGGAGGCTTGCTATTTGTCAGTTTTAGGGAAGAATTACAGTATGGAAATTTTACATGTTTACGGCCGCCATACTGTTACAACAGCTGTTGTTGTATACATCGTTAATTTTGTCAATGCGTTTCTGTTCAATTTTTTACGTTCAATTTGCGTTATAATAGTAAAATAATTCTTTTAAGAACTGAATCGACTGATATACTCTCCGTGTAAAACATTTTCATAGCGTTTTTCTTGGATATGGAGGAAGTAGCAAGCACTTCTTGATCGCAAATATCCCTGTTGAGAAGGCGAACATTTGTGATCTTAGGACATCTATCTGTTGTTGTGAAGCTGAATATCGTAAATATGTTCAAAAAATTATGTGCTGATAACCCCAGAATGAGGATTACTGCTATTAAAATAATTAATGCTGTAAGCCGTTACTTTGTGATAATCAATATTAAAACAATAAAAACACATTTACAACAACGTGATACAACAAAGTAAATGTGTTTTTATTGTATTACTGCTATTGTCGCAAGAATATCGAGTATGATAGGTTAGTATTATAATACATTACCATCATTAGGTAATATATTATTATGTTATCTTATTTTTAGGAGTGGCACGGTCTACTGTCTATCGTACCATAAAAGAATATAAGCAGAAAGGACAAGTTATCCCACCCAAGCAAAGTTCTGGAAGACACTCTTTAATTGCTGATTATGGTGAAACCGTCAAGAATTCTATAAGGCAAATAATTCACAATTTTTTTTATAAAAATGAGCTTCCTACACTTGATAAAGTGCTGAATGAAATCAAACAGTGTGATGATTTGTCACAGATGAGCTGTTCAACATTATACAAATTGATGAAAATGATAAACTTTAGGTCAGTGCCAATGTTCTAATTAATATGCAAAAAAAAATTGAGCATATAAGTACTCAAATTTATATTTTACATACTTTGATATGTTAGAATAAATATGATATATTATTGTAGGTATATGAAGAGAAATCGAAAGAGTGTTTTGATAGAACGTGATGATATAATTAGGCGGAGATGAAAATATTTGATGACAATTGAAGATTATCATCGTCAAAATAGGCCAATTTATTATTTAGATGAAACATGGCTAAACGAAGGTCATACCAAACAATGAGTTTGGGTAGATGACAATATAAGAAGTCGTAGATACTTTTACTAAAAGCAATCCAGAATATCATGGCCATGTGATTAATAAAGAAAGAAGAATGTGTGAGTTAGATGGGTTGGTCGATGATATAATCGAGCCATTTATTATATCAGTGGGTGAAGATAGTTCAAGTGAAATGGAAAGTGATAGTGAATAATTATAAATTGTTACTGTTTCATATGTATATGCTATAATTAACATTTGTCTAAATTGTTGTTCACTTGTATATAATAATAAAAAATAGTGAATAATTATATAGTTGTTTTATATGTATTTGCTATAATTAATATTTATCTAACTTTTTGTTTGCTTGTAAATAATCATATAAGAATAAGAACCATCTGTGTTTTCTTTTTAAATTTAAAAATATACAAATCACCTTTAAAACTTTTGATTTAAGCATTTCACTTACGATGATGATTCCTTTTTATTTCAAATTAAAATTATCTAATTTTTTAATGAATTTTTAATTAATTACTTGACTACAATTTATATAAAATCGTCGCTAGTTTTTAAACTGCCGCCAAAAAGGAATTTCCAAAATTCCATTGTGTAAACGCGCCTTTTTATTTTACTCCTCCGAATTAAAAAATAGACTATAATTTATGAACTTCCAAACTTTTCAGTTATGGAGTTTTAAAATTTTAATAAAATTACTTATTTGTAAAAAGAAAATTTTAGGAGTAACTCTTCTCGATTAATTTTAATTATGCTATGTGTAATTACGTCAAGGCAACTCATATTTTTAAATCGTAATTGGGTTTACCCAGATATAATATCCTTTATATAACTTTTGCAAGATCGCTCAAAGGCACTAGGAAGTATATATTTTTAACTGGTAAATTTTAAGTACTTTTGAATGACAAAATGATGTATGTAATTGGCTACACATATAGAGTCATGTCCGCAGGGAAGGCAGATTGTGACTTTATGAGAAAAGTTATTTTGAAGCAATTCTTTTCCAATAATAGTCACTAATTAAAAGCACCTTGTATTATAGAGAGTGCTCCATAACTTGATGACTGACCATTGTTATAGTTTTTTTAGTGTTACACCATGTATATTATTGCGCTTTTGTATTCCCCTTATAATCCTTAGTCAAAAAGTTATAAGATAGTATAGGTCTAAAATGACATATTTTTGTCTAAAAGTGTATATTTCGAATGGACAGTTTGTATATCGGTTCATTTTTGAATTTCTTACTAAATTTCGCACCAAAATCATATAGACGTTATTATTTTAAAAGTGACCATTACTGGAGCATTGCCGTTTTACTTTCTTATACGTAGTATAAGGAAGTATTGTGATGATGAAAATTTTCGACCTCGAGATTTTTGCAGATGTCCACGTTTTGAGGTCCCCTGATACCAAAAAAGTGGTTTTTAAAAAAATGTCTGTGTGTGTGTCTGTTTGTGTGTCTGTCTGTCTGTGACCACGATAGCGGTCAAACCGCTGGAGATATCAATTCCAAATTTTGTATTTACGTGTATAATCTCCCTCTTGAGATCTGATTAGTTTTTCAGTAAAATCGGTAGACCGGAAGTAGCAGTTTACTTCAGTATAAAAATCGAATTTTGCCAATATTTCGTCAAATACTAAGTTTATACAAATTTATAAAGAATTCATATGTACTTAAAATTAAAATTGAGAACAATTTTATTTAAAAAGTTTTTCGAAATTCCTACCGGAAGTAGGTCTTTTACTCTTATCGAAAATCGGTTTTTTGCGAATATCTCGCAAGTCATGCTTTCTAGGCAGGTACATTACGAGTATAAAAGTATTTACATGAAAATTTTAAATATCTTTTGTATAAAAAAGATTTCAAAATTCGGACCGGAAGTACCACTTTTACTCTTACCGAATAGCGGTTTTTTGCAAATATGTTGTAAATTATGCATTCTATATATATTTATTAAGAGTACAAAAGTATTTAGAGTTGAATTTGCAATATTTTTTGTATACATGAAATTTCAAAATTCGGACCAGAAGTAGCACTTTTACTCTTAGCGAGTAGCACTTTTTTTCGAATATCTTGCAAAGGATGCATTCTATAGCGATTTATTAAGAGAATGAAAGTACTTAGAATAGGATTTTGAATAATTTTTGTATAAAAAAATTCTAAAAATTGTATACTTTGAAATGCTCATACGTATAAGAAAGTCGTGTGGTGGCCACACCTCATTTTTTTGATATAATTTGCCAACTTTTTCTTATTTGAATACAGTATTGTGAGCCATGATATTTCCTGCGAAATTGACAGTTGAATAGATGGCATTTAATAAGTTGCTTCTTAGTCGACAAGCATGATTACTAAAAATGAGCTTAGAGATATGGTTTCTGTATGTAGTGGGTCAATGACAAAAAAAATTCGATATATCTTATTTACAATACACACAATAAACAAATTAATAACTTGATTTAGTAGGTGTAGAAATATGAACATTAAAAGTTTTCAAATTTACTTTTAAACGTTTTTGAACATACTTCCGAAATGATAACGCGACATTAATAGAGTAGTGACATTTCTAAATATTTGCCAAATATATTGCCTGCTTTTATGGCTACAGGTATACTGCATATTTGCTCTTTTACGGATCCCTGTATAAGATACTAATCTTGTAATGTCCGAAGATCCAGCAGGTTAGTCATTTGGAAAAATTTCATTTAAAGTATTTCCTGTTCACCTATGATGATAAACTATGTATTAATGAAGTACAAGTTTTCATTTCAACAGTAATGAAAATGTCTTGTTAGCTATTCAGTTACTATAGGTTGGTTTCTATTTTATCCGCAAGTAACGCATTCGTTTTATTTATTGCCCATTGACAGAACACTCTTCTAGCTTTAAAATGATGGATACGTAACTCAATATTTAAATGTAAGGATGATATTTATTTTATTTTAAGGTCCTTGTAACGATGGTTTGGCTAACATCCTGCAAACAAATTATCTCATGGTTACTGACGTGTGGATTTTATGTTGTTGCCATATTTAGGTTTTCTTGATTTTGAATTAGCAATACTACCAATAGTAATGACAATATCTATTAGTCTTCTCTTCTGGGACATCTTCTGTCAGGGTAACGCTGCTGGTAAATTCTATGGTCTAATAAATAATATCTTTGACATTCTTTCAATACAAAACTACTGTATTAAAATAAAAAACGTAAAGTTATTATAACTACATCAAAAAAACGATAAAAGCTCAGTGATGGTCACTTTTGAAGCAAGAACGTCCTGCATAGTTTTGGTGCTAAATTTAGTAAACAATTCAAAAATGAACCGATATACACATAGTTGAATAAAATTACTTTTAGGCAAAATGTGTCATCTTACTTTAATTCATTTTTCTGCAATTCAATTAGTAATTACAAAAAAAAATATGTTTGTATTAGGACCTTTTATTATGAACAACGCTCCCAAAAATTGTGTCCATATAATACGTCGTTTTCGGGAAATACTTTTATAAAAACATTGAATTTTTCAGAAAAAAGTTAATAAACAATAATTTTAAAAGGTGCTCCTAAAAAGTGGCTATCATAAAAAAACCGCATTAAAATATTTTTTCTCATAAATTCACTACTACCTTTCCTGCGTAGGTGACACGCAAATTTTCGATCAGTAACATATTCCTCGCATAGTGAAGTGAATGCACGTATTTGCTAGGGGCAACTTCGAGACTCATTAGGTTGTCAAAATCCATTATTATTATTCTGAACAATAAGGTGAAGGATTTTATTTCACTATACTGGAAGTGAAAGAATGATTTGAAAGCAACAGCTTAAAATTAAATGAAAATAATACACGGCAAATGCTTATTACCACAAAGAAAATTGATAATCCACAACAAAAATGCCTTTTGGACCTACATCTGGTTAGTGACTGAGTAGGAAGGACGCATTTAAATAAAATGGTGGTTTATTCAAATCCTAGTAATTTTCATAAATTTATCTATTTTTTTTTTTAATTCCCGGAAACACTAGCAAAACTAAATTTACACGACACGGTCCTAAACCCATCCTATGAAACTAGAATGAATGCGTACTTCGTTTGCATCTTTGTGACACACATTGCCATGCTTGTTCATAATTTACGCGATCAACAATTTAGGAACTTTACATTTTCGGTGTTCTTCATGTATATGCATCTTTGTTATCGCTGGAAATTAAACGACATTGTTCCCTATTCATATGTAAATCTATTCGCGCGACACAACGTCCATATAATTAAGTTTGTGCGCGCTCTGTTTGTTCACCGCCAGAAAATGCATGGCTCGTATTTGTCCAATGTTATGAAATTAAAACGTGTGGACCTGCTTGCCGTTTATGTCAACCGCTGACGTTAATCCCCCCATGAAAAAAAGTTTATTGTTCGTTTGTGTTTGGAAAACACAGGAACTGTTCAAATAAGATTTCATTTGTCGAAGAATAATAATATTTCCGCTACTGATAGATTAAGCGATTCGTGATTATAGCGTTCTGGTCCGTAGATATTAAAGCGCGGAGTCGCATAATATCTACGGATAACCGCTTTATTGAGAATAGAATTTATGACGTTTCTGAAATTTTCATAAAATTTACGTTTATCGCTCCACTTTTTGGATGTGAAAAGATTATACGACAGATAAGATCTGGTCTCATAAATTTCCTAATTTACGAAATGGTCTCTATCAAAATTCCTACCGTGCGTACCGTTTAGAAGATTTATTTGTCAATTTTAAAAGCGAATATTTTTCATTATCCCCGTATTATAAAATATAACCTTCTAAATCGTGATAAGCACGGGGTTTTGATCGAAATTATGAAAGAATTTGGTGTGCAACAAAACCATACATATTTGCTAATATGACAAAACATTATAACAAGCAAGTAAATAAATAGGTAGGTGTTTCTTTAAAGAATAGGTCGTATATACAAAATACGGGGTCTACTATAGGTCGCCGCGGACATTACGGACATAGGGATAGTTTATTGAAAGGCGATTCCAACAAAATAAAATTGAAGAGACACTTCCACTTAATTATTTATTATATAAGGTTCTGATCTGTATTTGAATGAAAAAACCCAATTATTTAGATCACTTTTTCGACATTTATTTAATGTCTTCATCAGGAGTACAAACGAAGCAACAACTATTTAATAGAATATCTCTTTTTCTAAAGTTTTTAACCTATTTACAATGTAGAGTTTGTCACCGGACTGCCGCTATAGTAATAACGATAAAACATATAAAAATTAGATAAAATTGGAAAAGTGTCACTTTGTTTATTTCATGTATAATGTTTTATAATTTTTATTATGGTTGTAGTGTGGTAACAAACTCTACATTGTAAGTTGATTAAAACTTTTAAAAAAATTAAATGTGGGCACCTTACGTATCTGCGTTTCGGAATGTGTACAGAATTTGTTCCAAAGGAAACTTTAAATTCTGTATTCCTCAATAAAATAAACCTCGCAGTAGAAGTGTTATTTCCGGTCCGAATTTTGAAAAAAAATTTATAGAGACATTATACCAAATTAAGCTCAAAATACTTTTATTCTCTTAATAAATCACTATAGAAACATTTTAAAAAATATTTGCAACAGACTCTTCTTCGATAAAAGTGTTACTTCCCGTATCTGTATAGAATGCATAATTTATTCTTTAGAAATATATCTAATCTTAGTAGTTAACGAGATAAAGTACTACTTCCGGTCTATGGATTTTACTGAAAATCTAATCAGATCTCTACAGGTAGATTATACTTATAAATATAAAGTTTGGTATTGATACCTATAGCCGTTTGGCCGCTATCGTGGTCAGAGAGAGAGAGATGTTTGCAAAAAACACTTTTTAGATATTAGGAGACTTAAAAACGTAGGCAGCTGCACATCATCACAATACTTTCTTATACTACGTAAAGTAAAAGGAATTATTATTGTACGCATTAAAATGCATATATTCAAATATATTCGTATACAAGCATCACCTCAACGTGTTTTCTATCAGATGCTTTTTGTTGTTATTTCTTATTTGTGAATGTGTTTAGTTATATTTTTAGAAGTTTATAATATACGAGGTTTAAATATAAATTTCAATATTAAAAATTACTTTGATATATATTAATAATAAATGCCTTTATTGATACATTAACAATTTAACAATTAGCAATATAAGAAATAATGTAAAGAAAAACCGACATGTTAAGTATCAACCTCAAGGTGAAGTTTAGCAAGTAGGTGTTTTACAACTTAGCCTTGATATAATATGTAATACTATGAGACAGGTGTCTAAACTATAAAAATATAGATAAACACAAAAACATAGCCTTGACCGGAAATTGCCCAATTCATATATCCTTGGCTATGCGACGAATTGAACTATAATACCCCACAATAGTACCCCTTATAATATCAAAGAAGAACTCCACTGTACAGTCTAAAACGGCTCCACACGAACACAATACGAATGCGCAGTTCTGTGCTGTGGCGGTGATATTTTACCTCGAAAATGGTGGTGAGATTATGAATGTCGGTCATAAACATTATCTTATTATATAGATATGGCGGTGACTTCAAAGAAAGTATTTTGTGATACATAACTAAACACCTTAGCTTCCTCCTGTCTTCCATATTCAACAAACCTACACTGGCTAGCTTATGATAGATGGGATCAAATTTTCGAATACAATAAATATATCGCAAGCAGGATTTTTGTACCTTCTGTATGCGATCCCTCGTTATACTATTCAATGCAGAATGATATACCGGAACATAGTAAGAGAAATGGGATAATACAAAAATTTCGCAAAGATTCTTCTTCATAGTAGAATTGAAAATATGCCAACGGCAAAGGAGCACCATTAATTTTCAGGCTAAAGGTATGTCAGATGTTGCTATAAATTTTCCTAGAGCCAAATAGAATCGCCTTCGATTTGTTGGGATTAATAGCAAAGGCAATGTGCGAGCGAAACATTGTGCAAATAATCAAGATCTGTGTGTCGTCGACATATGCATGAAAACTACAAGAAGTCAAATTCTTATAAATCTGAGAAGCATAAATAGAATATAAAATAGGACCAACGACAGAGCCCTGAGGCACACCTCGATTGACACTTAGAGGGTCAGGCAAACAGCCGTTGATGCGCACATATTGTGTATGATGACGCAAATAATTCTCGAACAGTGACAATGCCCAACCACCAAAACCTACATGCCGCAGGACACTCAGCAATATGGAGTGATCAACAGTGTCAAAAGCCTTGCTGTAATCCAACAGAACCAAACAGGTCAGTAAACCCTTATCCGTTGCCTGAATAATATCGTCCGTAATTTTCAAGAGCGCAGACTCCCAGCTATAGCCGGGACGAAAGCCCGATTGTACAGGTGGAGGTATGTCGTTGAGAGAAATATATTCCTTCACTTGGATAACCACAACGTGTTCCAGAATGTTCGACAACACTGGGAATATACTAATAGGCCCAAGGTCACGAAGCTCCTCCGGCTCCCCGACCTTAAGCAAAGGGTGGACAACAGCGCACTTCCAGGATTTAGGGAATACACCCTCAGTCAAGCATGTGTTTATAATATGCGTCACGTATGGAGTAATCACAGGACAGCATATCCGAATCATGGTCTTTGACAAACCATCACATCCGGTGGCTGTAGAATTAATATTTGCCATGATTATATTGATATCATGTTCTCCTACCGGAGCTCTGTGGGAAGACTATTGCCAGAACCACAGTATTGAAGCAAATCCGCATGATCATCACCAGAATCACCGCCTGCAACCCCATTGAAGTAGTACCGGTTACTCTTTTCGGATCACTCAACCCCACCGGTAAGTCTGTGTGGTGGGCCCCCCAATATCCAAATTCCGTAGGTCCTTCCAAACAGACCGCGAAATGTAGTCAAAGTACGCTCGTTGTTCTAATCTACGAGCGTACTTAGCGTAAGTTTTAGTTGTCAAATTTCTTAAGGACTTATACGAGGCATGATTTTTAAGTAAGTACCGTTTTGAAATTAAAAAAAGAAGTGCAATATATATCAATAATTTTATTTTTACATGAAAGCTTGTACCTTAATCTACTTTTCAACGTAATTTCCTTCAATATTGAGGCACTTGTCATAACGTTGTACCAGTTTATGAATACCCTCCTCATAGAAGTCTGTCGGCTGACTTGTTAACCACTGCATCACAACTGTTTTGACTTCGTCATCGTCTTGAAGACGCTGACCGCCCAGGTGTCTCTTGAAGTGCAGGAACAGATGGTAGTCACTGGGCGCCAGGTCAGGGCTGTACGGAGGATGATCTAGAGTTTCCCATTTAAAAGATGTGACGAGATCTTTGGTCTGATTAGCCACATGTGGACGGGCATTGTCATGCAGCAAAACGATACCCTTGCTCAACTTGCCTCGTCTTTTGTTCTGGATTGAACGGCGCAGATTTTTCAAGGTCTCAGAATAAGCTGCTGCATTGATTGTTTCATTACGAGGCAGAAATTCCACAAGCAATACACCTTTTCTGTCCCAAAAAACTGTGCACATGATTTTCCGGGCAGAAATTGTTTGCTTAAACTTCACTTTTCCGGGTGAATCTGAATGCCCCCATTCCATGGACAGTTGCTTTGATTCTGGTGTGGCGTAGGCCACCCCTGTTTCATCGCCCGTAATAATTTGGCTTTAGAAATCATCACCGTCGTTGCGGTACCGCTCAAGGAAAGCCAATGCACTGCCTAAACGTTTGGTTTTGTGCACATCCGTCAACATTTTCGTTACCCAACGTGAGCACAATTTTCGGTAATTCAAGCGCTCGCTCACAATGCCATACAAAACACTACGCGAAACATTAGGAAAGCCATCACACAAAGAGGACATCGTAAAGCGTCTGTTTTCTGTCACCTTATTGTCCACTTCCTGCACCAAACTTTCATTAACGACCGAAGGACACCCACTCCGTTGTTCATGATGCACATTTGTGCGGCCATCTTTAAATGCTCTCACCCACTTTCTTACCATTCCATCACTCATTATGTTTTGTCCGTAAACTGCACAAATTTCACGATGAATATCGATCGCTTTTAGGTCTTTAGCACTAAGAAATCTTATAACAGCCCGTACTTCACAGTCGGCAGGACTCACGATTATCGGTGGCATCTTAAACACTCAGTTAACAACGCAGACAAGGTAGAATCAGACTGTAATGGCGTCAGTGCGAAGGCAAGAGATGTAGGTCCCCAGTGCACATACGCAGAACGCCGACCGCAGCGCTGCGGTCGCGGTGTGGAAAAACGGTACTTACTTAAAAAGCATGCCTCGTAATATAACCAGTCACGTGGATTTTTTGTTCTGCAAATTTTCTCTTTACTTCAGCCAGAGACATCAGCAATTTTAAGTTATCCGTAAGCCAAGGATGACGACGTTTGGTAACTTTCCAAGTTATAACTGGAGCATGTTCATCAAATAACAAGACCAGGACGGTTATTAGAATCTAGATATATGATGTGAATTCCAGATAATTGGGTGCTCTGTCATTTATTGGATATTTCTGTTTTAATATGTATCATCTCTAATATATCCCTCGCTTTTTGGTTTTGTTCTTTATCCAGACTTTTAACTCGTTTGAAATCAAATTCGTAATTAGTATTACTGGTATGCTTCTTCAAAGCGATGTTATTTTTGCAATACTTATGACCGTTCATTCTATTTTTTAGATGTTGTTTGGTCTGTCCGATATATACACTATATTAAATGTGTTTGTTGATCTTTTACTATTTTGCTTTTTAAACTAGACCAAAGATTTTGTGAATCATTATTGTTTTTATTTGCATTATAATATTGTAAGGTTTAAAGTATTAATTAATAAATATTTATTTTAAGTTAACCTTTAATAAAAACGCTCGTTTTATCAATGCGGGCTTCGTGGAGCAAAAATGTTCCATAACTAATTTAATAATTCTAACACAATGTACTGGAAAACTCAAACGGTACAAAATCGATAAACATGTGGGCCACCAAAAACTGTTCAGGCACATTTTGTAACTAAATAATAAATTTGCGATTAAATGTCAATGCGCTTGCAATGTTTCCTATATAGGTTTTTCAATGGCTTACAACTGTAAATTGGATTAATTAAATTTCAAATAGTATAAACAACTTACACAACAGAAAATACATATATAGTTGCTTGAATTTACATATACATACGAGGTTTTATTTTAGAATTCTCTATTGATTTTATTTACAATACTTATAATAATATCTAAAAGGTTTTCGTAAAGTTCTTATGGATCTCTTGATGAAAGTTTTGATTCACTCTCACTCCTTAATACAAAAATTTAATAAACTTGCTTCACAGTTTATGTTCATATAGCCCTTCATTAAGATATACCGTTTGACTGAAATAAAAGTAGATATAGGGAAACACAGACACGCACACATGTGCATGCAAACATGAAATGGAGGGGTACGATAATAGGGAAATACAGATGAGTTCATATCGGGGGGACACCGGGTACCGAGACCGAGGCTTCAGTGCAAAACGTTAAAAGCTAGTATGCAGACGTTTGCTTTAAGGAATTGCTCCGCTATTTTGGTAATTGATGTATAATGTATTAACATTGAACTGAAACAAAACTATAAAAATTGTAACTAAAATAAAATTCTCACATTTAAAACGAAACAAAATATTATAATGAACTATACAAAGAAATTTGCACGTCTTTGTACGAATTATCCTTCGCATACCATAACACAATCTGTATTTTTTCCTCGACAGCTAAGGGCATTTTATTTTAATATTTGCGAGTTTGCTCAGACACAATCTAAGTTCACGCTCTAAAGATACGGAACGAATGCCATGTGCGCATGGTGTTCGCGCTCTCGGTTTACCCACACCACCATAAGACCGGTGGTGTGGGGGGGCACATTCTTGAACTGTTGTATACATACATACATAGGTACATGTTTATGTGTGTGTATTTGAAGATGCATATTAACTTTTAAATACGACAATCTGTATAGTAATTATAGTATATTTATAATGGCAATTCTCCTCAAAATGCTTAGACCAAAGTATACTACTTCCATTTGGAACTCAATTTGGCCTATGTATTTTCTTTATCCACAGATTCATTCTAATGGACTCTTATGGTGTCCTATAATCAACAATTTTCAGTGTTAGATTTATATTCACCAAATTATGAATGAAATTAATAACCGAATGTACCTACTTGAGGAATGCTATAATCTCCTATTCTCTGCTTTGCACTCTTGTGCAATAAAAAGCGGCACATCGACCCATATTAAATACTAAGTACTAAAAGAAAAAGTCAAAACTGCTAATCTTCAGTAAAAAATAAAATGGAAAATAATTTTCAATTCTTAACCTTAAACTAATTATAATTTTGAAGGCATTAAATAAAAAATAAATTATAGTTAAACAAAACAAGTTTTTAATTCACGATAATAAAGAAAAAATACAAAATATATAATGGACAAATATGCAGGTAATGACTACAGACCGGACACGAAAGGTTGATGACTCATCGCCCACGGGCGCACTATTGAAATGTTGTATTTTTAAAGAGGTTTGTTCATTTTGTAGTTCAAGTCGAGTAAAGGAGTATTAATATTTACTAGCAACACTTCATCAAAGTTCTCTTCTGTAAGATTTGTTCTCTTTGAATACAGTACTTCCCTGTAGATAGAAAACGTCCTTTCTACATCGCAGCTGGTTATATGTGCGTACTGGAAATATTCTCTTATTTCAGCGTATTTAGCAGTTAGATTTTGTGTCATTGTCCCCATACACAATTGCCGCAATGTTATTAAATCTGGATTTCTATTAAAAACTGCGTCTAACTTTTTCCGAAGGTCACATCCGAAGTCACTTGGAATACTTTTGAAATTATTAATAGCCACATCTAATGTGGTTAATCAATCTTTCAATTTGAGATTTCGATTTTCAAAATATGTGATTAGTTTACGCAAATTTCCAAAGTGTTCCTGAAGGAATAACAACTGATTTTTTAAATTTGGGATTTGTGTTAGTTCCTTACACCCAGAAATATTTCGAGCATCGTCATTTAAACCTGTAACGAAATTTTGTAAACTATCGAATATCTCTGCATAAAAACTAGTAGCCTCCAACCATGTTCCCCATCTAGTTATTACTGGCGAGGGAGGCAGTGGCAAAGATGGAAATTTTTCCCTGTATAGAGCTATTCTCGATGGTGTTTTCTGAAAACTTTTTTAAAAGCGGATACAAGTCTACCAATTTCTGTATAGGTGTCTCTGATACATTCACAGATTCTGTGGAGAGCATGTGCTACACAAGTAATATGCAGCATATAATGTTTAATAGTCTGCCTGCAATGTCACTAACAAATAAAAGTACTTTTTCCCTGTACCTGCCGTCCGAATGAAGCATTTTGTACAAATTCTCGTCAATGGTTTTAGCAACTGTTTCCGCATCAACTGTATTTATAACTTTAGATGCTATTACATATGCGTTATATGGAATAGTTGGATGTAGTACACCAGCAACAACATGTACCACACAGCGTCCTAATATATCAACAGTTTCGTCGGCACTTAGCAGTTAGAAACATAATATAGTTACCGTAAGGTGGATTCATCAGGAACATTTCGACCAGTATATTTTTGGACAAATGTTTTGAAAGTGGGGATTTTTTGGCATTCTGTAACGATATTTTAACGACTTTGCAATAAATTTCGGAATCACTGACAATGGACAGTCACTATGACCCTTAATTCAACTCGCAATTGTTTCACGATGCCATTCTCGACGTTCTTCCATATCATAGTAACATAAACAATGTTCTAGATCTAAATAAGTGATAACTAAAAAATGTATGCGTACGTTATTGAAACTTACGAAATCCAGTGCACACTTACGTCAAGATAATTGGGAGAAGTAGATTCAAAGAAACGGTATTAAACAGGACCTATTACAAAAATTACAAAGTATGTAATTAACAGTCAAAACAATGAAAAAACGAAATTAACTAGCACGTCCGGTGTATAGTATTGACCCACCAATGGCGGTTGTAAACTTAACTCTCTGGGCTTCAGTTTTTGTTGAAAATGCTCTCTCTTTCTTTTCTATCCTCCTTGCTATTATCCAACAAATTGTAATCATACGTGTACGATGTATAATACAGTAATAATGAAACGATTTAGCGTTTTTTTTATGATTTTCGTTTTCCCATAAAAACATTAATAAATTTTTAATTGTTCATTAACTTTATTATAATATCTTTGCAAGCAACACACATACTATCATTGCAGCATTTTATGACAATACACGATATAAAAATAAATTTATGCCATACAGTCCCGTAAATAAAATTAGTACGACAGCCTCGTAACCAATATGATTATCTAATGAATATGACGGAAAGTTTAGCGGGATTATTATGAATGAATTAATGAAATCGTAAAGAGTTAATAGGAACTATACAAGACAGACTGGCGCTAAATTGTGTCGGTTTATTGTGTTCATATTCTAGTTTCTCCGTTCAGTAAATTGGTCTGTGGCTAAACACGCGCTCTCATTCATTAGGCGTATTACATTCACACAATGTTATAAAGTCCAATGATTGCTTATAATCCATTTATGATGAATAAATTGAATGTGTCTAAACTTCGTTTCGGCACCAATCACGCAATTGATGCGTCTGAATGTCAAATAACGTGAACTCTACAGATACAATATACCGGTTGTCTTCTGTATTAGTACCTAATAATACAGCGAACAAATTTTAATGCAGAAATTGTAGATAATCAATGAGCTGTACAATTTAAAAGTATTTTCATTTATTCAGAGTGTTTGAAAACATCGAACCAACACAAGCTTATAGTTTTATTTTTAATGGAATGCGCCGTGCATTTTATTTCATTTTATAATTTAACGTAGATATAATTAAAAGAAAATGAGGTGTGGCCACCACACGACTTTCTTATACGTATGAGCCTTTCAAATTATACAATCTTAAGAATTTTTTTATACAAAATCCTATTCTAAGTACTTTTATTCTCTTAATAAATCGCTATAGAATGCATACTTTGCAAGATATTCGAAAAAAAGTGCTACTCGCTAAGAGTAAAAGTGCTACTTCCGGTCCGAATTTTGAAGTTTCATGTATACAAAAAATATTGCAAATATAACTCTAAATACTTTTGTACTCTTAATAAATATATATAGAATGCATAATTTACGACATATTTGCCAAAAATCGCTATTCGGTAAGAGTAAAAGTGTTACTTCCGGTCCGAATTTTGAAATCTTTTTTATACAAAAGATATTGAAAACTATGTTTTAAATACTTTTATACACGTAACGTACCTGTCTAAAAAGCTTGACTTGCGAAATATTCGCAAAAAACGATTTTCGATAAGAGTAAAAGACCTACTTCCGGTAGGAATTTCGAAAACTTTTTAAATAAAATTGTTCTCAATTTTAATTTTAAGTACATATGAATTATTTATAAATTTGTATAAACTTAGTATTTGACGAAATATTGGCAAAATTCGATTTTTTCACTGAAGTAAACTGCTACTTCCGGTCTACCGATTTTACTGAAAAACTAATAAGATCTCAAAAGGGAGATTATACACGTAAATACAAAATTTGGAATTGATATCTCCAGCGGTTTGACCGCTATCGTGGTCACACACAGAGAGACAGAGAGACAGACACACAGACATTTTTTAAAAACCACTTTATTGGTATCAGGGGATCTCAAAACGTGGACATCTGCAAAAATCTCGAGGTCGAAAATTTTCATCATCACAATACTTCCTTATACTACGTATAAGAAAGTAATACTTGATTTGGTGTCACTTAATTTATTAGAATATTTCTAACAATTGTTTCGGTATGTTCTACCATTCTTAAAAAATTTACTGAACTAAATTTGTGTGTTTATTTTTACTTTCTTATACGTAGTATAAGGAAGTATTGTGATGATGAAAATTTTCGACCTCGAGATTTTTGCAGATGTCCACGTTTTGAAGTCCCCTGATACCGAAAAAGTGGTTTTTAAAAAATGTCTGTGTGGCTGTGTGTGTGTGTGTGTGTCTGTGTGTGTGTCTGTGTGTGTGTCTCTCTGTGTGTGTCTCTCTGTGTGTGTGTGACCACGATAGCGGTCAAACCGCTGTAGGTATCAATTCCAAACATTGTATTTACGTGTATAATCTCCCTCTTCAGATCTGATTAGTTTCTCAGTAAAATCGGTGGACCGGAAGTAGCAGTTTACTTCAGCGAAAAAATCGAATTTTGCCAATATTTCGTCAACTACTAAATTTAAACAAATTTATAAAGAATTCATATATACTTAAAAATAAAATTGAGAATAATTTTATTTAAAAAGTTTTTCGAAATTCCTACCGGAAGTAGGTCTTTTACACTTATCGAAAATCAGTTTTTTGCGAATATTTCGCAAATCATGCTTTTTAGACAAGTACGTTACGGGTATAAAAGTATTTAGAACATAATTTTCAATATCTTTTGTATAAAAAAAATTTCAAAATGCAGACCGGAAGTGCCACTTTTACTCTTATCGAATAGCGATTTTTTGCAAATATGTCGTAAGTTATGCATTCTATATATATTTATCAAGAGTACAAAAGTGTTTAAAACTGGATTTGCAATATTTTTTGTATATATGAAATTTTAAAATTCGGACCGGAAGTAGCACTTTTACTCTTAGCGAGGAGCACTTTTTTGATAATATCTTGCAAAGTATGCATTCTATAGAGATTTATTAAGAGAATAGAAGTACTTAGAATAGGATTTTGAATAATTTTTGTAAAAAAAAATCTTAAAATTCTATAATTTGAAACGCTTATACGTATAAGAAAGTCGTGTGGTGGCCACACCTCATTTTTTAAACTTATACTTATACTTGAGGGTGTGTTTACTGTTACCTACTTTGACCATTTTATTACTGTGTCTATTATCGGTGTGTTTATGTATCCTGTCTGTGTATTGGTTATGTGTAATTATTTATGTATAGCTTTTTTAATTTCTAATATTTCTAAATAATTAAGTTTTTTGCTTTTATTAACATTATGGAGTAATTTACAACTATCTATATCGGGAAAGTGAAGCTTCTCAACAGTGATGTAAAATTACTGTAATTTATATTTTTGGTAAATTACCGTGGTAAATTACTGCTCTTTTTTACAAACATTTATTCTTGCGTAATTTACCATTTTTTTAGTAAATTACCATGGCAGTTTACTCAGAAATGGTAAATTACGCAAGAATAAATCTTGATGTTATACCAGTGGTGCCAAGTTAGGGAATTTTTCTTTAGATCTAAGGATTTCTTGATCAAATAGGGAAAAGGGGAATTTTAATCAAACTTTAGGGAATTTTGGACAAATTTTAAAGAAAATAAAAAATATTGCTCAAATTTTATTCTGTCTAAATTTTTAGATTTTTCATAGTTTTCTACGGTTTTGCTCAGTGCCATTAGTGTTAGATTCGTATGGAGTATAATTCTGTAGGTAGGTAACTAATTAACAAGTACACAAAAAGCGGGTAATTTGTTCAAATAAAAGTATGAACAAAGGGTATTCACGGGAATGTTTGCACAATAGGACATCTCGTCCCTTATACTGTGACCTGTTTTTGTAACTTTTTCGTCGAAGCGGGCAACTATCGACTTGATTGTCGTGATTTACAGCTCCCCTCTCTATATTAGATTTCAATATTCCCATCCTCGAAATTTTACACGACAATATATTCCTTAAAAAAAGCCGCATTCAGGAAACACAATAGTTGCGCAACAGCTCAGTGATCGGATTCAAAGAATGTACGTTCACTCTGAATATGTTGCGGCCGGTCGCGAGCGGAAAAATTCTACGCTCATTTAGCGAGCGTATTTTGTACGCATGCGCCATTAACCCAAGTTACTAGACAAAGGAGCAAATTAAAAGTATAGTGCAGAAATAAATGTATTATAATATTGGAGTTAACCGAGTATGTTATTTTAATCGGGATTGCAAAAACCGGCCCACTAAAACCTACGCCGAAACTTAATGCAGAAAAACATTTATTATTATTGTGTATTCGATTTATTATGTATAAGGAAAATGTCTAGCGAAATCTAGGGAATTTTTAGAATGGCTTCTGGGGATTACCAACTCTATACTACTGGCACCACTGTGTTATACACTATTTCTTTTGTCCGTCGTATTTTCGGGCTGATACGTCCGGACCTTAGACCAATTAAACATATAGACACGCCTTAACTATCAAGCAGTGAAGCAAACATAATTCTACGCGGATGACGTCACGGGTGGGCACGATGCAACTACATACCTAGACTTTGTACTGCAAAAGTAAAGAAAATCCTTCATTTTAATTTATTAAAAACCCCAATCTTCTTATTTGAAGAATATTTGTTTAAAAACATTATAATCTTGATATTTTAAGAATATTTGTAAAACAAAATCTGAATATATAACCCAGAAATTTCGTTTCTCGTACCCTATCGTACTTACCTCAAATAACTATAAATTTTTGTAAAGACCAGTCAATTCCATATACTTTTGGTTATTCAAAAATAAAACTCAAAGCAATTTGTGGTATACAATTATTATTAAGAAATAATGCGGTGTAGGCACCACACGACTTTCTTATACATATATGAATTTCAAATTATGCAAAGTTATTCTAAATTAGGCTTTAAATACATTTATCCTCTTAAAAAAATACGCCTGTGAGTAAATGTGTCCGAATTTTGAAAACTCTTTTATACAAAAATTATTTAAAATCCTATTCTAAGTACTTCTAGTCTCTTAATCTCACAGAACGCATACTTTGTGAGATATTTGCAAGAAAATGCTACTGGCTAAGAGTAAAGGTATTACTTCCGGTCCGAATTTTGAAATTTTGTTTATACAAAAGATATTCCAAATCCACCTCTAAATATTTTTATACTCTTGATAAATATATATAGAATGCATAATTTACGACATATTTGCAAAAAATCGCTATGCGATAAAAGTGTTACTTCCGGTCCATTTTTTGAAAATTTTTTTATACAAAAAGTATTGAAGATTAAGTTCTAAATACTTTTATACTCGTAACGTACCTGTCTAAAAAGCATGGTTTGCGAAATATTTGCAAAAAACTGATTTTCGATAAGATTAAAAACCTACTTCCGGTAGAAATTTCAAACAACTTTTATAATAAAATTTTTCTCAAATTTAATTTTGAGTACGTATGAATTCTTTATAAATTTGTCTAAACTTAGTAGTTGACGAAATATTGGCAAAATTCAATTTTTTCACTGAAGTGAAATTGATATCTACAGCCGTTTGACCGCTATCGTGGTCACACACACACAGAGAGAAAGAGAGAAAGAGAGAGAGAGAGAGAGAGAGAAAGACATTTTTTAAAACCCATTTTTTGGAATCAGGGGACCTCAAAATGAGGACATCTGCAAAAATCTGGAGGTCGAAAATTTTCGTCATCACAATACTTCCTTATACTACGTATAAGAAAGTAAAAGAAATTGATTTATTTAATACTTATAAAAATAATTTTGTATTTTCAATTATTGTCCAGAAAACAAAATTGTTTTATTTAATTTATTTCTTAATTTATTAGTAATACATGTGTTCTTTGTAATCGTTGAAAATTGTGCCATGAACACTGCTCAGACCTTTTATACAAAATTTAGCCATTAATTTTTTTTTTAATTTGTTGGCATTATCTAAAATTCGAATTTCGCTTTCAGCAATTTTACGAATATGGATAACGTCTTTCGATGGTTGAATTAAACACTGCTTTATATTACTATAGTTTTTTTTTTAATTATAAATGTGGAATGAGATATGTCACACAAAAAATTAGAACGATCACATTAAAATTAGAGCGATTTAATCAATATTAACACTATCTATAACGTTCAAACGGACGTTAGATATAGAACAACAGCAACAACAAGCCCACCGGTGACATCACGTGCCTGCGTAAAATTACCGTAATTTATATTTTTCGGTAAATTACCGCGATAAATTACCGCTCTTTTTTTTACCATTTCTTGAGTAAATCGCCATGGTAATTTAAAGAGCGGTAATTTACCAAAAATATAAATTACGGTAATTTTACGTCACTGTTCTCAATGCTATGTTCTGAGAATCCTGTGTTTTTCGTTCCTTGGATTATTGCTTTTTTATGTTTGTTTAATCTTGTTTTTATGTTTCTTCCACTTTGTCCGATATAGATATCATCACAATCTTTACATTTAATCTTATATACACCAGATTTTTCTAAATTTGTAATGTTATCTTTGCTATTGCCTAACATGTTACCTAGATTGTTTTTGTTTACGTTAACTACTTTTAGTCCTCTCTTAGTTAATATTTTATTAATTTGTTTATTTATTGATAGGACATAGGATATTATATGCCATTTTTTTGTGTTCGTTTCTTTTATTATGGGGTAAAAATATTTTTGTAGGTTACCCCACAATAAAAGAAACGAACAAAAAAAATGGCATATAATACACTAGGTCCTCTCAACATGAAAATTATTATGTTCGTATATTAACTCCTACAGGCTCGTATTCGAGGAAATAAACATCAATTTCTCGTCACTGCGTGCACATTGGACAGCGATTTTTTTTATTACGGGCATTACTCATATTTTTCTTTCACCCCCTTTTTTTAACAACTCTATTTACAATTAACTCTATATATGGTTAAATAGCTCGAGAATCACTGGTATGTCATACCTCTGACACCGTAGCGTTCTGATATCCCTTATTACTGTATAAAAATTATAAGTCAAATAAGAAAACATAATTTTTAATTAAATCGTGTATATAGTTTACCAAAACAAACAGAAAAAAGAACGTTATGGGTAAGAATTACTTGACTGGTATAAATTACGAAGTTGCGTTTAGACATGAAGGTTTTCTTTTACTTTCAGTATCCTCTTCTATGTGTAAGGAACAATTCCGCATCGAAAGAAGACTTAATTAAGGGGATGCGCAGCAATCAGCAGCTACATACAGCTTGTTGGTAAATTAAATTTCCACTAGGATTTACGAAAAACTCAATTTATTAACACGCTCGAAATGCATGAACGTTCAAATAAATAGTTTCTGAGTTTAATGCCTGTCAAATTAGCTCTATTCGTGAAATTGCGGACTGCACGGTTAACTTAATTGCGGCGACCAAAACGATTTTGCTGATTGTGTTTCGATTTAAAGTAATTTCGTTTCACCCATGGGAATTTTGCCCCTGGAATGCTTAATTATTTCATTGATTGTGAAATGTGTTGTCAGTGAAATTGCTGCTGTCTTTTTACATCGACTGCTTGCTTTATTACATCGACGATGAATGTTTATTACAAAAGTTAATTAAATAAAAGTGAACTCTAAAACTAGTTATAATTTTTTTATCTTCTTATATATCGAAATTCTAATAATACATATCAGACAATTATACCAGAGCTGGGCAAATACTTTACAAAACGGAATTAACAATTACAAAGTACATTAGAAATTGTAATTAATTTCTTTGTCTTTTCAACGGTGCACACGAACTGCACAACAAAATTAATCCGTATGTAATCCCTCACATGAACTGTACAACAACATTTTTGGGTAATGCACCGGTTCTTAATCCCTAACACGAACTGCACAACTATTGTGAAGTTAAAATAAAACAAAAACAGTGACATACAGCAAATTTTAATAAACATAAATTTCAGAAACGAAAAGAAAATTCAAACATTTTTAAAATGTACAATTTATATATATTATAAATATAAATTACACAAATTATATTACAAATTCGAGGAACTTCAATTATGCGATAAACATTTTCGAAAATTATATCTAGAGATACTGTTGTTTATCAGGTGTGGAATTTTTCATCAATGTATGAAGTTTTCCTTAAAATAGATTTTTTTACATATCTCTTCTGCCCCAACAAACAGGTATTAATCTTTATATACTATGTGTCCAAAAAGTCTGGAAACACCCAAATAAAATCGAAACGGATGATTTTTGAGAAAAATGCAAAAACAGGTCAATTAGTAGTTTCAAAAAACTACTGGCTGAAGGTGTCTGTTTGGAATTTTTGATGACCTTGAAAAAGTTATGATGTCATCAAAAAAAAATTTAAATAGCAACGTCGCATTTTCAATTTTATTTTTGATAGAACTTTTAATTGTCTAAATGACTGTAAAAAGATTTTTCATTTTACTTAAGGAAATGACCGAGAAAAATTTAATTACTTCTTCGAAAATGGAAAAGTTTGTCTTTAAAAAAAAAACTTAGTTGGCTTAAAAGTCGATTATTTTTCAAACACTTTTGTTTTATTTGTGACATTTTGTCAAATACGAATTGTGCGTAAGTTAAAAAAATCTGTTTGAAAATGGTTTTAAGTGAGACGGAACGTATTCAAATATTGATGATGATTGGTTTTGGGGATAGGGCTCGTTCAGTTAGAGAAGTTTGCGACTTATTTAATACAGAACATCCGGAGCGTGCCCCAATTAGTATTTCTGCAGTGAGTAAGATTCACAAAAAATTTCAAGAAGAAGGCCATGTTCGAGATCGCCCTAGAAGTGGTCGTCCAAAGATCGCAGAAGATACCCAACTCGACGTATTATTGTCAGCAGAGGAAACTCCAAATTCTAGTACACGGCAGCTTGCTCGGGAGTTTAACGTGTCGAAGAGTACAATTGGTAATATTTTCCGGAAAACTAAGTATCATCCCTACAAAATCTGTTTGGTTCATGCTGTCTAAAGACGACTTCGACAGGCGTGTACAGTTTTGCGAACAACTGATGCCTATGTGTGATAATGATCCGTTTTTTATCAGAATGATGACATCATAACTTTTTCAAGGTCATCAAAAATTCCAAACAGATACCATCAGCCAGTAGTTTTTTGAAAATACTAATTGACCTGTTTTTGCATTTTTCTCAAAAACATCCGTTTCGATTTTATTTGGGTGTTTCCAGACTTTTTGGACACACAGTATGTATGGGTTTGCATATCTTTTAAAGCGTTGACAAAGACATGTATATTGGGATGTGGAACTCCACAATTTCTGTTGAATTTTGCATGAAAAGATTCGCAAGAATTAGTTGTTCTTGATGTACTTGAACTAGGTGACGCCCAGATTTTCGGTGGAAACAATGCATTTTCATCTATATATGTATTGACTAAATAGTCAGCAAATTCATCGACTCTTCTATCTTCAGGTTTGTCGCTCACGAAATCCTCCACAAATGCGTCACCGTCGTCTTCTGGCTGCAAATATGAGAGCCCAAAAACATATCGTAGCCATTTTCTTGTTATCGATTCCATATTTTTGGATTCTGCAGCGAGGCCTACTTGCTGTAGTTTTCTCCACCAGGATTGAGATAGATGGAAGCGGCAGCCTATGATAACGGAACAGGGAAATACTTCTTTGACACTCCAGTGAATTACTTGCTCAAAGTCTACATACACTTGGATTCAATTCAAGTCCTAACTCACTGCATTTTATTTTTAACAATTTAAAAAGTGCTTCGTAGGTTGACTTATTTTTATTTTTTAACAAACAGAAAACAGCCGGTACGTAATTGTCATTCACATACACATGGATAGTGAAAAGTTGCAAGAAAAATTTGGTGCAATAATCAAATGTACCATCCATCAAAAAGTGTTCTTGATTGCTACACAAAAAAATCCATATTACTTTTTGTTGAAAACACAATTATATTATACTGCACATCATTTATTAAAACAAAGTTCTCCGTTTCTGACGTTTTAATATTCACTTCTCGAATACACTGGTGAACATCCTCGATGGATTTTGGTAATTTTGGTAGACATTTAAGTTTTGCGTGATTAAGGTTGTTACGGACATATGTAATATCTTGTGCAGTTAATGTCTCTAACATATTGGTATTAATTGCACTTCTTATTAGTTTTGCAGGAGTTTCTGCTAGATTCTCTTCTGCTTTCCTCTTGACGGAGTTGCTAAGTTTTTGTCTAATTAGTACGTTTTCTAATAGAAATAAAAAACACAAACACTTGTGTTTTTTATTTTTTTTTTTTTTTTTTTTTTTTTTTATTTCTATTGGAATATGGATTTACATCAAGTAAAGGCCGAATCTATTGAATTAGTACGTTTTCTCTTACGCCGTCATGATAATGAGTTTGAACTTTTTTACAAAATACGTAGTCTTCACTTACAGTAAATATTTTAGCACTACATTTTCGTTTTGCACACCTCCAACATGTTTCACCCGTTTTTTTATTTTCACGAAACTTGTAATATTTAAAATTTTCGGAGTCTACCAACAATTGGTTACCTCGCTCGCTAAACATCACATTTAACTCCATCTTAACCTTTTGCACAGTAAAGATAAAATAAAATAATAATTTGGCAACAGCCCTTTTACATTTTATACTGGCCACAACGGTAATCCCTAATTTTCTTTTAATTACCCCCCTAAGAAATAAAATAAATCTGTTACACGGATTAAATTTGTGGTGCAGTTCGTGTGCACCTGTTAATCCGCAACCTTTCAAAATTTGTGCAGTTAGTATGTGTTCCTTTTCAAATAATTTGGAATTGTAGTTGCTTAAAAAATCGTATAGTGTTTGTAATTTATATTTAAATATTTTTTGTTTTTAAAACTTCAATTACAAATTACTTGGTCACAACGGTTTTGTTTGCGCGTAGGGCCGGTTTTTCCAACACCGATTAAAATGCTCGGTTAACTAATCATTGATTATCCTTAACCGACGTTTTTCAATGCGAACAAATACGCCGCGGTTATCTAAACACTGTTTAAGGATTTATTGTACAAACTTGGCAACATATTTGCTAGTGCATTTGATCTAAATTAGTATATTTTGCTGTAATAAAATTGGCACCGTTTGCTACATTGGAATTTATTCTTTGTGCTTTTTGATCTTATTTTATTTTTTAAAGACTATATTCTATATAATTAGAAATTTCATTTTAGTAAATAAATTGTAGGTATTTATTTTGTGAATATTGCATATGAGAATTTTTGAAATTTTTATTATGAAATATATCACAAGGGGCAACAAAGGAAAGTGAATCTTTTTTATAAATCAATTAATTTTGACCGTGGCTGTTATTATAATTTTCGAAAAACCTTTCCGCCAAGTTGGATCCGCCATTTTGTTTTTTAAAACTGCGGCCTTGCAAACCACTATTTAAAATATTTAGGTATTCGAAATTATCAGGAAGAAAATCCAGCCTTGGAATCCAAGGAGAATTGGAAAACAGACTTTTATATCCTGATTTATCATCTTCTAAGTATGTACAAGAGTTTTTCAGTTATCCGCTGAATTTTTGATGTAAATTGACAACATTATCCCACGAAAGATGTCTTCATTTTGTATGGGAAAGAAGATTTACATATAAAGAACCATCCATTATCATTACAATTTTTCTGAAAATACCTGTCTGTAATGTTTTTCATTTAATAGAATTTATATCTATAATTATACAATCCATTTCGGTAGGCAAAGACTTTGAGGAAAAAGATGATGATGTTTTGTTATAGCCATTGCGTAAAAGTATCGATTTTTTTATGTTATGTTGGTCTCTATTACAAAAAGGAATTAACAATTACAAATTACTTTAGAAATTAGTAATTGTAATTGTAATTAATTTCTTTGTCTTTTCAAATAATTTGGAATTGTAATTGCTTAAAAAATCGTATATTATTTGTAATTTATATTTAAATACTTTTTGTTTTTAAAACTTCAATTACAAATTACTTAGTCGTAACGGTTTTTGTTTATGTCTCTAAGGGCCGGTTTTTCCAACACCGATTAAAATGCTCGGTTAAGAGGGACGTTTACCTATCGAAAATTAAGGCATCGCCGTTTCGCGTTTTTTAAACTCATTTTGTAATTTTAGAATCTCAAATTTGGGTTAGTGATGCAAAAGGCATAAATTTATAATGACAAGGTCAGTTTTTGTAATAATTTATTTTCTTAAGAAAGTTATGTGTTTTAGAATAACCACAAAAATGCATGAATTTGATTAATGTCTACTAACTAAGGCTGGTACACAAAAGGAAAAAAACGACCTCTACGCGCCAGCTGTACATTTGATGTACAATATAAATAAAAAATCAAATTTATGTAATTATTTTTAAAGATAAAAAACATTAAACAATAAACATTGTCACACACATTTTACACGAGTTTTTTCCAAGCTAATCGCGTCGTCTATCCCCACTTTACGGTATCTCTACTGGTCCTAGCGAAGACGAAAATCTATCGGAATCGGTCGGCTATTGCAGACTTAAATGCGAGTGACAGTTTAATTACAAACTGTCACTCGCATTTAAATGTCATATATACCTATAATATTCGAGTGTATAATAATATAAGTTATGGGCAAGCGAAAATTGGCTTATTATAAAACATCAGTTCCGTAAGTACTCATTCTTTATACATTATGTTTGCCATCTATAGTATTCCTTTATCTATGACAGAATTTGTGAATAAAACCGAAGCGCTGTGACAGAACCGAATATCGTCTACCTCCACCTACTGACACCCCCTTGCGTCTACCCGTCCCGCGAGTAATATAAGTTGCATAAGTTTCTATTTGTTGGTAAACGCCCCTCTTAACTAATCATTGATCATCCTTAACCGGCGTTTTTCAATGCGAACAAATACGCCGCGGTTATCTACACACTGTTTAAGGACTTATTGTACAAAGTTGGCAACATATTTGCTAGTGCATTTTATCTAAATTAGTATATTTTGCTGTAATAAAATTGGCACCGTTGATCTTATTTTATTTTTTAAAGACTATATTCTATATACATAATTAGAAATTTCATTTTAGTAAATAAATTATAGGTATCTAATTTGTGAATATTGCATATGAGATTTTTTGAAAATTTTATTATGAAATAAATCACAAAGGGCAACAAAGGAAAGTGAAGCTCTTTTATAAATCAATTAATTTTGACCGTGGCTGTTATTATAATTTTCGAAAAACCTTTCCGCCAAGTTGGATCCGCCATTTTGTTTTTTAAAACTGCGGCCTTGCAAACCACTATTTAAAATATTTAGGTATTCGAAATTATCAGCCAGAAAATCCAGCCTTGGAATCCAAGGAGAATTATAAAACAGACTTTTATATCCTGATTTATTATCTTCTAAGAGTTTTTCACTTACCCGCTGAATTTTTGATGTAAATTGACAACATTATCCCACGAAAGATGTCTTCATTTTGAGTGGGTAAGAAGATTTACATATAAAGAACCATCCATTGTCATTACAATTTTTCTAAAATACCTGTCTGTAATGTTTTTCATTTGATAGAATTTATATCTATAATTATACAATCCATTTCGGTAGGCAAAGACTTTGAGGAAAGAGATGATGATGTTCTGTTATAGCCATTGCGTAAAAGTATCGATTTTTTTTATGTTATGTTGGTCTCTATTGGCATATAAAATAAAACATTTTCTGTGTTATCATAGCTTGTGTGGTTTCTTACAAATGTTACAAACTTCTGTAGGTTTGTCCATCTTTATGGTGAAGTATGTCTTTATATTTTCAAGAATTACTGCGAATATCTTCCGCCGTGTCATTTATTCTCCATTGGATAAAATTATCGGCGAGAGGTATTGTGTTTACTCTTTTAGATTACTTATCGCCAATCAATATTTGCACCATTTTTATAACTGTTTTATAATTAAATCTTCAGCAATTGTATGTGACTTGCTGGGTTGTGCAATGTAATATGCACCTCGATAACTCACTAGTAATGTATTTTCATTAGTAGGAACTGATAAGGTGTAAGTGCCTTGCTGCTTATAAAGCAAGCTTACTTTTCTTCCAAAGAATTCTACCGGCTTGTCCTTTTTCTCGATGTTTGCTATTTAAATGTTTCATACTTTCTTCTACTAAGACTTCTCCATAAGCTACATATTTCGATTTATTAAAAATAATGGGAAACCCATATTTAAAATATTCGTCACTGTACAATAAGTTTTTTCTTGTATTGTTGCCATCATATTTAGCAAAATAACAAGCACTAAAGATCAAATAGCGTAAATTAAACTTAGATATTTAACATTGCACAGTAGACAACTTGCAATTGGTGCACAGTGGTTTAGAGCCTGTATATGCGATCGAAACATCTAGCTCCTTAAATAGTTCACCAAAGGAGTGAAAACTTAACCACAGTCAAGCCATGAAGAATCGACTGACGGAAGAAGTTTTGGTGCAAATGGTCAACAGTTTGGGAAACACTGCCTTAAACAAATCATCCTTTAACAATGTGCCTATTAATAGCAACACATTCTGCACATGAATTATATTCTTAATATATCGGGTTCGTTATTATTTTTTTGTGACGTAATAATTGTAAATTTTATTTTGCAAAAGACTAATTCACTAATTGTATTTGTTAATATGTAGCTGTATGTATAAGAATTTATTTCTAAGCTGTTGAAATAGTAATGTAAATGCACAGATAATATGTATTTTTAACGTAATAAAATGGATAAACAGAAAATCGTAAATAATATTTTTTTTTCGAAGTAAGTCACATAAACATGTGCCTTTTATTGCGTTAGGAAAGAGACTACTAACTGATTATTTACGTTATGATACCTGTGCAAATACACCTAGATACATAAGTATATGTAATATGTAGGTATGATACTAATACTAAGTAACTTTGCAGATTATAAAATTAATGTAAATGGATTACATTAAACCCACTAATGTAACGTGAAACTCTACTCATCCATTGAGTACATACATGTGTATGGAAGTTACAACTCAACAAACTTGTTGCTAGTTTCGCCCTTGATTAGAATGATAATGCATGTAGGTTACACCACAGGAATATTGCTCCTTTGGCTTTGCTAATTAAATGTGTGCACTCTACTCAACGCTGCATAGTATATGATGATGATGATGAAACTAAGGTAATGTAATAAATAATACAGAGTGATTTTTAATATCTGAGGTGCACTTGTGTGCAGAAAAATCGCGTACATCTATTTTTCGATATATTGAGCCGTATGCATAAAAAAGTTAGAAGTGGAAGCTATAGCTTTATAGTTTTCGTATGCAAAAACTTGTTCCTCTCTCTTACAAGTTAACACTTCGCATAAAAGAAGCGAACGCTTGTGACAGACAACATATACACAACAAGGTACACAGCGTGTGCGAAATGTGGGGAGTCTCAATTTCGGCGACAAAAAAGCGATATTTTGCGAGCTCTTCTTAATTTTAACAATTGAAATGAGTTGTTAAAAATAAAGTACGTCAAAGTCAGACATTGAAGATGCTGTTGATGTGTCCGGAAAGTAAGCGATTTATTTTACATTGCCGAGAAGGCTAAGGATAATCTTAAAATTTTCAGCAAGTTGCAAGCCCCATCGGCCAAGAAGAAGAAGGAAGCTATGCTGGTGCCGAACTCGAAAATTTCGTCATATACGAGTATCATGCACAGAACCGGGTCACCTAACTTCAATACTTCTAAAAACATAGTTCTGGTAGCACGTTGCCTGGATATTCAATGTTGGCATCCCATTTCGATTAATATATTCGTCACCATGATCGCCTGGACTTGTCAATGCGGAGATGGGTACAGTTGAGAGCACCAATAGCAGTTGGAAAGCGGATTACAATTTTCGTGTTTATTTATTTGGGTTTGTCTCAATCCTCTGTTTGACATCACCAAAATCGTTTGTTAAAACTCACCAAGTCCACGGCATTGCTTCTATTGCTTTAAGATTTTTATTAAACATGCCTAAAATATAAAATAGTAGTTCTGACAAAAACGATTTTTTAGTAAATGCAAACAAATAATGCGAAATACTAAAATAACAGGAAAACACAATAACCAGAGAGTACACAATTTATTATCACTGAAATTTTAATACTGACAATCAGTATTTGTACCCCGACAGCCAACTTCAATGCGCGAAATACACTAAAGTCTATATAAATCCAAATGTACCGTAAAATTAAAACTTTCGCTGTCCTAGACTTTGTCCTTAGTATAAAACTAATGATAAATTACGCATCTATTTTTATCCGATTTCAATTCTCAACTCGACCCGTATTTTTATATGTATGTGTTTTTCGGGCATGTTCACGTATAATTTCGTAATGCGTAAACCGATTTGGATCACTTTTCTCTGTTTGAAAACGGATACTTCCCAGGTAATCTCATGTAAATTTCGTCCGATCTGATCACGAAATCCGAAGGTAGACTACTTTTTTATTCAAGGGTTAATTTGAAGTGGATTCAACTTATATTGATTATAATGTTCCTCTTATGTGGGGATGTGTTTGTACATATTTATGTATATCTAAACTTAATCTTTTTGGTGCACATATGCTAAGATTCCAAATTTATTTACTTTTTTAGAGGTTAAAAAAATAATTCATCAATTACTGACTGTCTTTATTATCAATAGTTTTCAATAATACGCCGGGCAATCAAATATAAACGAGAATTTTACTGCCATGTCCATGAAAATTTAAATTGCGCGCCAATACTTCTAGGTGGTGTCGGTGGAGTCTTTAGGAAAGGAAACTAGGCTTCACGGTACTGTTCAGTTAGTACAGTAGTCCAAAGCAAGATGAGCGAGAAAGTGATTCCCCCATCCATTGCACGACACATAACAATCAGATGGTAGGCGAAGGGGATCGGATGCAGCTCGGGAACAAAACCTTGTTATAGCCCAGAGTGTTTTTTTTGCGCAAAACTTTTTTCTAAATGACGAGAATACGCCTGCAAATGAGCACATCATCGGCGTCCCCGGGCTAGTTTAAGGGATGTCAACTTTACCACTGTTCAAGAGATTTTAAAATCTGGCCCTCGCATAAAAATCATCGACATTGTTGCTCAACTAAATATCAGTTACATTAGCTTTCAACATATGAACAGGAACACTCTAAGATTCTATAAAGTGTCAATTCAATGGAGCCGCGCCTTCTCACAGAAGAACAAAAATAATAGTATGAAGATTTTCCAACAACATTCGGACTGTTAGGAGAGAGTGGCTAAAACCAGAGAAGAGCATGCCAATCAATGACAAAAATGAACGATAAGTTGTCAAAGCTATGGTCACCGGGTTTTAGGGTGCCAACAACATTTTGCATGTCGATTTTCTTCATGAGCGACGTACGTTCAATGCAAAATTACTTGTTCAAGTAATTTTGCATCGTTCAGAGAGATGAGGAAACCAATCAGAAATGTTATTCTCCTGCATAGCAAACGCCAAACCCCCCACACGGCAGAGCAAACCATTCAAAAATTGAAAGAAGTCATAGCAAATACTCTGTAACATCCGTCCCATAGTCCAGATTTGAGTTCCCTGCGTCTTTTATTCAACTCGTGGTGTACCTCTCAAGATGTTATGGAGGAGCTAAACCAAATCGACCAGCAACCAGTTTTTCGCCGCACTAAATCCTCATTCGAGGTCTCCTTTGACACGATAAATTCCCTAGATCTTACAAGGTGCTTTTTTCAGAGAAATAAGCAATATAAATGCTTACGATCCCATTAATTCGTGGCTAGTTTACTACCAGATGCCTCTATCATCGGTGCGAGATGAAACATCTTTTGGCAGTCCTTTTTTCATACTCTTTAATTAACCACCAGTTAGAAAAAATCTTATCGTACCTAACCACAATAGTTCGGCACGCGTTGAGAAAGTTTTCCCGTAAGCCAATCACATTGTCCCACCATGCCTTTGACGAACATTCATTTCAAAACTTCCCGGCAGAAATTACTTTTACAAAAGAAACTCGGAAAGCATAACAATAATTGCAGAAAACAATCTAGCAAGGACAACAAAAATATACAAATTATTTTCCATACTTAAATCATCTTAAATTATACTCCGTTTTTAAACTTAATCGAAGATCAATAAAATCAATAGTAATTGACTAACAAATAGGCAACACTTCTAGCACCTATGGTCTTAAAATTGTTTGAAGGTAAATGCGGAAATTATCCATAAAATTAATAAAATCACCTACAAAGATCGTAATAGATATATAGTCCGTGGAAAATACTGAATAGGCATACAAATATCGTAATTAAGATCTGACGATAAACACACGTAAAAAGTGTACTGGAAATTTTTCGACATCTTCCACTTTCTCATTTCTTATAGGTGCTACTTGGGATTTTAACACCGTTAAAGATGTATTACATTTATCAATTTCTTGACCAAGTTATTAATCAATAACTTGATCAAGTGAAAATTGAGAACTTAATCAATTTCTTGACCAAGTTATTAATCAATAACTTGATCAAGCGAAAATTGAGAACTTGATCAATTTCTTGACCAATTTTTCGCCATCTCCACTTTCTCATTTCTTGATAGGAAGACATGGAAGAAAATATATATTTACATTAGATCTTTTTATTATTAAATCAATCAGTAATTTTGGAGAAATATAGTTTTTTGGAAACCTTAAATTTTCCGGAAAAATAGTAATGAGTTGAATAATTAATTTATTTCTTGATAACTAGAAATTGTACAAGAAATACCAAATTGTAATAATACGCAGGGTTTTCCATTTAAAAATGTATAACTATGGTCAATCATCCATTTATGGAACACCTTGAATAATTGTGAGATACAATCTTCCTGTCCCACTAAGATGATTCATCCTGTATTTCCAATAATGCTCGCATTTCAAGGTATTTTGTTTGTTAGAAATAGTGTGCAGTTATTTCTTTCGTTGAATAAGGAATGAAGTATTGAATTCAGTTTTAAGCAATTATAATTATAGTGTTTTGGATAAGTTACAAAAATGTATTTTATCTAGCTGGAATTGGAATTTCGCCCACTGTGTGTCGGTACTGGTCAACTAGATATTGCATACAATTTATTTTTGTTTTCTAATCCTAATTATAAAGTTAAAAAGGAATTATTGCTCTAGAAATAATTTCAATTTATTTTGGTTCACCGTTGAAGTATTTACTTTTACTTTCTTATAGGTAGTATAAGTGTATAAGTGTGTGTGTATGTGTTTAACCAAATTTATTAAGAATTCATATGTACTCAAAATTAAATTTGAGAAGAATTTTATTAAAAAACTTTTTCGAAATTCCTACCGGAAGTAAGTCAGTAAGTCAGTAAGTAAAATCAGCTTTTTGCGAATATTTCGCAAGTCATGCTATTTAGACAGGTACATTACGAGTATAAAAGTATTTAAAACATAATTTTCAATACCTTTTGTATAAAAAAAATTTCAACATTCGGACCAGAAATAACTCTTTTACTCTTATCGAATAGCGACTTTTTGCAAATATGTATGTCGTAAGTTATGCATTCTATATATTTTTATCAAGAGTACAAAAGTATTTAGAGCTGGATTTGGAATATTTTTTGGATAAATGAAATTTCAAAATTTGGACTTGAAGTAACACTTTTACTCTTAGCGAGTAGCACTTTCTTTCGAATATCTCGCAAAGTATGCATTCAATAAAGATTTATTAAGAGAACAGAAGTACTTAGAATAAGATTTTGAATAATTTTTGTATAAAAAAGTTCTTAAAATTTGGACTTACTCATAAATTTATTTTTCTAACTAGATAAAAGTATTTAAAACAATTTAGAAAAGTTTTGTATAATTTGAAATGCTCATACGTATAAGTGGTGGCCACACCTCATTATTCATTTGATAATCTTTCAATTTACCCGAATGTTCTATAAAGACGAATTTGGCATACCTTCATATAAATATATTATAGCACCTCCTTACTGTAGTAATGAAGGTCTATTTAGTTATTACGAAATCTATATTAATTTAAATGTATGATTTTAATTTTTCAATGAGTTTAAATTAATTTTCAAAGTATAATTCTGAGTTGTACAATATTTATTTTATCTCGCTGTATCTAAATTATCATGAATATCATTCTACCTACATTCATAGTATTTGAAACTAAAAAGGGTGGGAAAATATACTTGTATGCAACTAAATTGGTTACTTTTATTCTTTTATCGGCATAAATTTTACTTAAATTATTATTAGCTCAGTTTAGATTTATTAATAAGTAGGGAGCGGAATCGAGCGAGTCATGACTCATCGCCCATGGGCGCGCTATTGAAATGTTATATTTTTAAAGAGGTTTTAATTTTATTTATAAAATTGAATAACAAGTGGCTGGTGATTATAAAATACAAAATACCCTACTATTTGTTCATTTTCTCTTCTGTAAGACTTGTTCTCTTTGAATTAAGTACATCCTTGTAGATAGAAAACGTCCCTTCTACATTAGCATACACAATTGCCGCAATGTTATTAAACCTGGATTTCTATTAAAAACTGCGTCTAAGTCACTTGGAATTATTAATAGCCACATCTAATGTGGTTAATCCATTTTTACTTTCTTATACGTAGTATAAGGAAGTAATGTGAAATTTTCGACTTCGAGATTTTTGAAGATGTCCACGTTTTGAAGTCCCCTGATACCGAAAAAGATGTTTTTAAAAAATGTCTGTGTGTCTCTATGTGACCACGATAACCGCTGTAGATATCAATTCCAAATTTTGTATTTACGTGTCTAATCTCCCTCTTGAGATCTGAGTAGTTTTTCAGTAAAATCGGTAGACCGGAAGTAGCAGTTTACTTCAGTGAAAAAATTAAATTTTGCCAATATTTCGTCAACTACTAAATTTAAACAAATTTATAAAGAATTCATATGTACTTGAAATTAAAATTGAGAACAATTTTATTTAAAAAGTTTTTCGAACCTGCTACCGGAAGTAGGTCTTTTACTCCTATCGAAAATCAGTTTTTTGCAAATATTTCGCATGTCATGCTTTTTAGACAGGTACGTTACGGGTATAAAAGTATTTAAAACGTAATTTTCAATATCTTTTGCATAAAAACAATTTCAAAATTCAGACCGGAATTACCACTTTTACTCTTATCGAATAGCGATTTTTTGCGAATATGTCGTAAATTATGCATTCTATATGTATTTGTCAAGAATACAAAAGTATTTAGTCCTAGATTTGCAATATTTTTTGAATATATGAAATTTCAAAATTCGGACCGGAAGTAACACTTTTACTCTTAGGGATTAGTCCTTTTTTCGAATATCTTGCTAAGTATGCATTCTATAGCGATTTATTAAGAGAACAGAAGTACTTAGAATAGGATTTTGAATAATTTTTGTGTAAAAAAAATATAGTATAGTTTGAAACGCTCATACGTATAAGAAAGTCGTGTGGTGGCCACACCTCATTTTTTAATTTGAGATTCTATTTTCAAAATATGTCATTAGTTTAAGCAAATTTCCAAAGTGTTCCTGAAGGAATAACAACTGATTTTTTAAATTTGGGATTTGTGTTAGTTCCTTGCACTCAGAAATACTTCGATGCGTTCTAGATCTAAATAAATGATAACTAAAAATGTACGCGTATGTTATTGAAACATACATATTATATTGCGAAATATAAGGTAAATACATATAATAAATTTTAAAAACTCGTCACCCTTGTACCTACGCCGATGAAGAAAGGATTTTATTCATAAAATTCCTTATTTTATGGCAGTTTTTTCTCTGATTCTCTGGAGTAAACAGATGTTACAGTTCACCCTATGAATTAGTGCTATTCAGATATAATGTAAACAACACGCAGTTGTTTACATTATTTCGTTTCACGGCTGTGGCTCCGTGGTAGTTTAGCTCGCTCGATTACCCTCCCTATTAATAAGACTCGTATTACTTATCTCAGTGTGGTATAATTCTTATTATTGAAGATTACATTCGTAAAAGAAAACAACAGTGAATACTCATAAGACAAAATATATTAACAAGTAAAAACACATCAAATTCATGAAAGTTAGGTTATAATCAATCCTAATATAAACAAACAAAACTGTTAGTGAATGGATATCATTGGAATTATTATAAATAAACACAACAGGATTCAACAAATATGAACGGTATGTATATAAGTATTATGTAAATCAAATTCAGTTAAAAAAAAATATTAATCGTAAACAATTCTTTATAATCTATTCGTGTAAATTCTATATCTAACTACTATTCAGCATACTAAATTGTGATAAAAAAAATGGGTGTGCTTAAGACCACACGGCAGAAGTGAAAACTTCATCAAGGCGAGGTTAATAATACGAAATACAACTTTTTTTTTGTTCTATATTCATTTACATTTTCCATTTTCGTTCTATATTACATTTAAAAAATATATATTTATTATTATTGTGTATACATTATTGTAATACATTTCGCTCGGTCTGATCAAGTTTTCACTTCAAAAATTCATACGTACGCATGTATATATACAAATAGACGATATGATAATTCTCATAAGAGTATCCGCGCTGGTCTAATGGTAACGTGCCGGCCTTACACCCGGGCGGCTCGGGATCGCATCTGCACGCGGACAAGAATTTTTCAGAAAATAAAAATACAATATTTCGCGTATTTATTCTAAATTTCAATTTAATTGAAATTAAATACCGCTAGTTAGTGTTATAATACAAAGCCGAGCGTGTAACGGTTGCCGAGCGAGTATAGCAGAGACCGGCAGAGACGCGCCCATAGAAGTTTTCACTTCAAAAATAAGGATAGCATATTCGTACAAACAAAATACATACTTAAACTAAATTCTATATTAATTGCATGTCAACAATATTACTTCTAATTCTGATTTTTTTTTATAAGAGATCTCAATTTAAATAAAATTTTAAGTACTGAACTGGTGTTTTTAATATTTGTATTGGTTTATTTTAGTGAACTCTAATTCATCAACTGGTGTATCTATTTCTTCTTATATCCTGGTGGTCTTCTTCTTACGGGAACCGGTATCTGGTTGAAAAATTCTAAAACTTGGACTGCCTATACCTCGAACATCTTTCCTCCTCAATTATTACTTTATCACTTTGATTCAACATACTAAAGTTTAATTGAATACTTGTAGGTATTGGAACACAAAATCAGTCGATGAAACTCTCCAAAAATGTAAATACTTTCACTAATTTGTTTATCTTCTTTGAAAGACTATAGTAATTAATAAGTATACAATTACACAGGTATTTTAAATTTCTTTTTAATAATCTCTTTTTGATTAATTTTTAAATAGCGTCTTTTTCGGCGTCCTTTCTGTATAAAAACTTATTTAAATCCCTTTGTTTTTCTCTCACAATGCCCACTAAGTTAAGAATGATTTTTATTTAAATTTTTACTTGTATATTACGTTGTCTACTTTTTAGTCAATAGTAAAAATGTTTTGCTAATATTATTTAAAAGTTGTTCTTATTCAAATTTTCTCTTAATTCTTGAAAGTTTATTAACTTTTGAATTCTTTTATATTTTCTTTGACATTTACAAATATTTACTGAAAATTGAATTATGCTAAATTAATTTTGTATATTAAGTTACATATTCTTAAGTTACTTTAAATTGAAATTATAACCCTTGATAATATCTTATTCTCCTACACATGATTTTCATATATAAATATCGGTATGATATATACAATTAGGGACGTTGTTAGTTCTACTTTTCCGTAAAAACAGCACTTCTTCGTTCATAATTTGCACTAACTCAAGTAAAGTTTAAATTTTATTAGAATAATCAAGTGAACAAGCGTGTAAACTACTGGTGTAAAAAGGTACAAACTTTCCTCGTTCATTTCTAGCAACGGAACTGGAAAATTCGCTTCAGTGTTTGCCTCCGTATTGTTCGTAGTTGTACACTGTTGCCAGAAAGTTGGAACAAGTTTATTTAAAGTTTCCTGTTATAGTACATTCCTAATTTATTTACGTGGTAGTATTGTATTATTAAATACATTTTGAAATTATCCTAAAATGTGCCTAGATTAAGTCAAATCAAGCAAAAAAGTTGTTAAAAAAAACAAGTACATATTGCTGTGAAACTGTGAACTTAAGGTTATAAATTGGAGTGCAATCTTTTAAAAACATATCTTTAATTTAATTCACAGCAATAATATGTTTTATAAAGTAGTGTAAATAAGCCTACAAACTACATGCTACATTTCAGTCAGGAGAGTATATTTTTATGTATGTGCATTTGTAAGCATATTATATATAAGCTATATGATGTTATTTCAGGGTTTCACTTTATTTAATTTTGTATACACCGTGTCTAAAGTTAAGTGTTCACCATTGCTTACTTCGTTATTATTGAAGCGACGAAGTCAGTTAAATTAACAAGCTAGTAGGACTTTTTTGCTGATTAAGTTAGTCTGTTGACATCCAATTCTCGCGTAATGTCTCCAATTGAATTTTGAGGAAATGCTTCAAAATTCCGTTTCTTCGATGATTATAAATGAATACAAAAGCCTTCGCACAAAGTTACTAAAGTATTTACATTTTCAATAGCTAAATAAAAATTACACACGATTTTCCGTATCAGCTGTTGACCCATTTTCAAGTTTAATGACCCCTAGAGTTTTTTTTACAAAAACACACGTAACTGTGTTATCGTTATGCGCTAAGTACAATAGTCAATAGTTTTATTGTGTTTCGATTAAACACAGTAGGACTATTCTAGTCTGACTGAACGTTCTTTGTGTTTTCATGTATTTATTTATGAACATATGAATGTATATGCCAAAACCGTAATGTAAATTACGTGTCAAAAAATTAAATGTTTCATTTCTTCGTTTTTTTTTTATTATGATAACATCTAGGTTTGTTTCTGGTAGCACTTTATATTCCTACTAGTCAGTCTTTTTATTCCCCGGGCAGCCTTTATATCACTAAAATGTTATATTTTAGATATTTGAACTCCTAGGGAAAACTAATGTATATTTGAATTATATGAAATCAGCTTCAAATACCCTATCACCAAAACAACTGTTGGCCTGCGTAATTTTCCTGTTTCAAATTAGTTTTAAGTCAGTACATGTATGTTCCGATGATTTATATACATATATATACAGGCTGTCCGGGAAAATGTGGTAAATCTCTTGGATGCAGATAGAACATGAACAAATAAGATGACAAGATCCTATAGACCCCTCTTACGGAAATATGCGTCCCTGAAGGACGCCTCTGGAAATCGGCTCTATTAAATCTCGAAAAGCGTTCATTAACTGGAATCGCCCACCATTCTCCCTTAGACGTTGGTCAACACTTTGAAATGTCTTATGATTTGGTAGAGCACGATTAGGAAATATTTCGTGATATAATCTTCTGGCTTCTAAAGCATTGCAAGACGCAAGACCATACTTCAGATGCACATTTGCATACTCAATAAACGTGTATTCCATACTTCGAATAAATGCAATGTGTCAACGATGTGATGACAAGTTCTAAAATGCCGGATATTTTATTTATTTTGTACCATAGTAACGTTTGCAACAGCAATAGGTTTTTTTGGTGCTGATAAAAAGTAAAACGCACATATTTTGCAAACTTTTTCTCGTAAACGGTTCATTTTAACGACAATAAGAAACAGAACCTTTTTTAAAATCTATGTTTCAAGCTATCCAGTTTAATATTTTTAAAGTCTTTATCATACAGGGTGTTAAAAATTTAGGCATTAAGTTCTAAAAATTAACCCACCCCTGGTAAACTACAAAAGCTAAATATGTTTCAAGGACACTATTTTAAGAGGCCCTTACTAGTGTCCATCACTTTAAATTTTTATGAAATTATATTTATAACTTTAAAAGAAATTCAATAAAAACCGATTTCCAGCGGCGTCCTTCAGGGACGCATATATCCGTAGGAGGGGCCTGTAGGAATTTTTTTTATAGGAACTTGTCATCTTATTTGTTCATGTTCTATCTGAAACCAAGAGATTTCCCACATTTTCCCGTACACCCTGTATATATACTTTCACAATATAAGTTAAAATGAATAAAAGATGAGGACAACGTCTGCAAACTGTACGTTCGTACGTTAGCATTTATACAAGTAAAATAAAAACGAATAAAATATATATTGAAACGGGCTTACTGTTCATGTACTTGTGTTTCCTGGAGGGTCCAATTTTGTGCTTCACAAATGGAATTGATTCCCCGTGTGCAATATCTCCGGAGATCGTCTGAAGTCTGGATTTAGAAGAATAAGAAGAAGTTTCAGCGATACCGGATTTTTTACGGCACGTCCAACGTGATCCTAAAAATGACAAAGCTTAGAATGAATTTTCCGGAATTTTCTTTTCAACCGAGAAATTTTACATAAAGTTATTCGATCTGTCTTATGTTAAATTGAATTTAATTTTTAAGTTCGATTGGTTTTTCTAGAGGACTATAATAAAATTTGTATTTCTAAGAAATGTTCGATTTCATATAAAATTTAATCTTCACAGTCTGCTCTTAAATAACACATATATTACATTTCCACCCGCTAATCCTCATATAATGTCTAAAATAAGACAAAATGATACTTTTAAAATCCTAATATAAAAAGTCATATTTATTTTTTGAATTTCACATTCTCATACAGGGTAAGCCTATGTCGAATTATTTAAAAGTAACATTCATTCAACTATATGTTTTTTAATATACAACTAAAATTAAATATCAGTATAATAATTATATATACGACATGAAAATTTTTCTATCATTGAAAATATATCATTAATATAATTAATAATATCTGTATCTCCGAAAAATATTAAATTTTTAACAAAATTAAAAAAAATACATTTTTAATATTAATATTAATTAACCTGCGTCATTGAATTGTAAGTTGCACAGTAAAAACGCGACATCCTTTACCTTGTGCATTATGAATTGGAGGTAGTTTCCTGGAACCGGATTTCTGATTTCCGATTCCCCCGGAGACCGTTATCTCGGTGCTGCCATCTGGACCGTGGCAAGGGGTAACCAATATTTGCAACTGCAACACATTAAACAGATCGTTCATATACAGATACAGGTACATTTCCTGGTGTTCTAAGGAAGATGTGTACACCTAATGTGTGCGGTGTGTGTATAAATGTCAAAGCTACTCGAGCTCGAACATGAATTTAGTGCCTCTAAGGAAAATATATCTCTCGTGAGATTAAAGGAGATATTAACTGCCAATGGACTTGGATCATTTAGTCCGTTCATAAAATATAAAAAGTTAATCTGGAGAAATTTATTAAGCGCGTAATTGAAACCGAGATTTACGTTTGAGATTATATTGTCAGAAGTACGGTCCAAAGTAATGATTGATTTTATACTTGAAATACAATCTATTAAGTAAACGACTATTAAATGGTGTTTAATTATTTTTATATCGGCATATTTATTGTGAATCTTCTTTATAAGATTCATAATTGTATGGTTGTTAATTTTTCTATTAGTAGTGTAATATTATAACAATATTAATGTGTACAGTTTTTCTGCCAAGAACCACTAGAATAAAAGCAGATAATAGTATATTACTAAGGCCCGGATTATATGCACGAAAAATCCGTAAAATATGCGCATATGTATGCACGTTTTTCACAAAAATATGCACAGGATATTAAGAAATATGCTCCGATATATGCCAAATATTTATCGATATGCTGTTACGTTAATTTTTGGCAGTGCTGTATACTTTAAAATTTGTTCCCTGCATTTATTTTTGTAGAACTATTGTTTTGTTTTTGTTGTCATTTTACGTTCGCAATTTTCGCTAGAATTATTTTTATTCATCACTTTAATTTGTCTAGCTGTAACGAAGGTCTATAATTTTAAAACATGAATCGGTTAAATTTTCAATGGTCCCGTCATCTGTTGGCGAGAATGACCTGTATCGTTTAATACAACGAGATATATAAGTAAACTATAGAGAGGCAAACCAGCCGCCATATTTGTTACGAATTGAATTAGAAGGCGCCATGACAGAAATAGGCAAGTTTTGGAGAAGGGGTAAATAAAATTATGTGCAACATAAAGCGCTATTACAAATTAATACATATTTTGTTTATTAAAAATGAATATAATAAATAATTTATTGTACAAATAAAACAAAAATATATAAAATTACATTATTGTCCTCTGAATAAAATCAATTTTGTATAAATTTGTCTGACTTGCTGTCCTCGTAATTTGGTGGATTCCTGGCGACACTCGTGGTGAAAACGAATTGTGAAATACTGTTTCAATAATAATTTCACTAACTGTGAATAATGACTCTCCTCTGAAGGATGTGTAGCATTAAATAAATGTGTATTTGTAAATAAAGTTGTGGGTAATACCCTCATTGTTTGACATATTAAATTATTCATTATGTTACCTCGACAAAAATTATGTACAACACTTCTAGCACGAAACACTTTCTCCGCAGTCAAACATAATTGTACAACACCTGTGGAAGGATTAATTAAACTGTTTTTTACATCTTTGTGTAAAATTAGACCTTGTTTTATATTATTACTACTTTCATATAATGTCTTTATACACTCATAACAATTTAGTTTCTTGCGAGAGGTCTTTACCACATTACCTGCAATATATTCCACAACATTTTCACATTACAGACTCAAAGAAGAATATTCAGGTACATAGTCATGATCAAAACAAACATCTGAAACAGTTTGCTTAGAACTGTTAATGTCTACTGTTAAAATATTACTGTCGTCCACTATTTGGCAATTACTATAGCAGGAAGGATCAATTTTATCAATTAAACATTTTCGATAAGCTGATCGAAACTGTAATGGTGTTGGGTTATTATTATTACCACCACGATTGCGAATGCTTGAAAAAAATAACTCAAGATGATCCTGACTAAGTCGTCTGGTTAGGAAGTACTTTAAAACTGGTTCTTTACTCCACACATATTCTTCAGCAATCCCCTTAATTGATAATAAATCCAACACAAAGCCATAAACTGCTCTTTTTGCGGTTTGAATGCCATACACTTGATCCACCTTGTAGTTTCGGTGATTTTAAATAATATATTGCCTGGCTTACTCGATTCAAGACAAGTGCTTTGTTTTTTGGTGTAATTGGATGTTTAGTACCAATGCCAAATGGATGACATGAATTTAATAAATCAAAAATGACATCAAATGTTCTTGCAAACTTGGCAGTTGCTTCACAATTGTGAAATTGTTTTAAACCAATTGATTTACAGAACTCAAATGCATTTGCTACAGAATTACTTAATGTTTGTGCAGCTAAAGAAACCTTCATTTTTTGTCTTTGCCATTCAACATGATAACTACGGAATCTATTTCCAGCATGTAAATGTTCACCACTTTGTAACTTCTCTAACTCAACAAAGTACCTCCACTCTATTGTATTTTCAGTCGCATTAGTTTCAGTGCCATCATGTAGAACTTGCTTTTCACCAATTAAATTACGTGCCAATTTTAACATATGGGCGGCATCTAACATACAATAAACTTTCATTGACGAATCTGATGGGTGGAAGAACCAACTCTTGTTTGCATCACTATTAATATTGATACCCAGTCCTTCAACCATTGTTTTATTAGTCGCTGTTCCATCACATGTTAGAGCAATAATGCGAATGTCTGTTTCATGCAGTTTATATAAATACTGCTTAATCAAATTAATCCTAGTTGCTGCACTAAGCCCATCAATAAGACAGTAACCTACTGGAATTTTCCAACGTTGATTTACTGCAGTAACCATAAACACCAAGGCCTCTTTTGCTATAGGATGACTTTCATCATTTAGTGCAGCATTTCCTAAATCACAATGGCCAATAATTCTTTTTCCATCCCAGTCTAATTGTTTTTTTAATGCAATTTCATCCAGCATTAAACATCCAAGAATAGGCATCTCATTCTTTTCAACTTCCATAGCAATTGTCTTAAAAGTTTCTGCTGTAAAACCCGGATCACCATCAATTGCTAGTGCCCAATGACGAATTGTTCGAGGATGAGGTAATTTTATATATTTTCTTAGAAAACCATATGCCTTGGCTGAATAAAAGTGAAGTGTAAGAGCAAACTTTTTTATACTTTCTGGATACTCATTATTTTTAAATCCATTGGCATGGTTTAATAATAGATCCTTTAAAACTCCACTATAGTAATGTTCTGTAAGAAGACCACTATTTTCACATAAACGGCGTTTTAGTCCCAGCATAATTTGCTGCAGCAACCCAATTTTCTTCCTCTGACGTGCTGCATCCTGTTTAACTTTATGTAGTTGCTTACGGAGTTTTGTACACTCAAGTTTTTTGATGTCCAACATCATCTTAAGTTTTTTAGGTTTTGGTAAACAGTAGCAATGATCATTCGATATTGATGTAATGCTAAGCAACTGATTCACTTGACCACCACCTATGACAAAAATATCCATAAAAAACGGTATAACATAAACATAACGAAAATGTAAATCAATCACATAATTATCATTACCTTCAATTGATACTGTGTTTATTTCATCGTTAATCAGTTCTCGCTTCCTTTTCTTTGGTGGTAACCGTTCACAACCTTTTCGAAGCAAATGTTTGGGAAAATTGAAAACTGTTGGTACAACATTTGGACAAAGATACCTTCGTTCATTATTATATTTGAAATTTCTTTCAATAAAATGATCAGAACACAAACGCGATGCTTTAGATGGAATCCATTTCTCTCTTCTCAAAGCTATTATCCATTTTTTTAAAAGAATAGACTCTGATAATGGAAACCTAGAAGTTTAGGATACAATACTAAATATCATAATTATTATTACTACTTACTTAAAAAATGAAATATTTTTTTCTTTTGACCACCTATTTGTACAGTTAAAAGCTGAGCACGAAGTCGGCATTTTTCCAAGTGCTTTGTTAAATTTAATATATAATTTTAATGTACAAAAACAAATAAAATCAGTAATACTTCTATAACGTGTTTAAACGGTATTCATCGTATTTTGCCTATTTCTGTCATGGCCGCCGTTAGTTCTATATGTAACACATTGGACGCGCTGTAGCCTATACAACAGCCTCTCTATAGTTTACTTATATATCTCGTTGGTTTAATAGATATCTATCTTCGCGATTCCTTTGGCATGTTATAGACAACCAGTGATGGTAACCCTGACTCTTACTAGATCGGTAGAAAGGTCGGCAATAGTCGGTAGATTATAGAAAATATCGGTAGATTAAAGAATTTACAGCTTTTTTAGGAATATCTTCTTTTATTTATTATTTACAACAATATATAAGTAACATACATTAAATAGAATATAAAATTTGAAACCAAATTTTTTAAAAAAATCTCATTTTACAAAAAATTACTTGTTTTCGCAATCTTCATAGAGTGTATGTTTAGCCATTCGCAAAGTTAGTTTTTTTTTCAATTGGAAAATCAAAGCAACTTTTATTTCCAATGTACCTATTGCTTAGCAAGAATTAACCCGTTGATTGTATCCGTATCCTTGTTTCTCTGTTTCGTTTTTAAATTATTGACCGTAGAAAAAATCTTTCAACATTGGCCAAAGAATGCGGCAAACAAAGTAAATTAAAAGCAAATTTTGTACGACAATTAAATTTACGTGTTCCGTCGCCGAATGTCGTCGTTTCTACTTTTTGCCAAAATAATTCTACATTATCAGAAAAAGAGTTAATTTCGTTAGTACGAGTATTTCTTAAAATACGCCATTAATTGTCCAAAGTCTGAAGGTCGGAATTGTATAAAAAATCCGGGAAAATAAGTGCTATGTCGGTAATAGATTGAATTGATCCTGATTTTACAACTATAACTGGATCTAAAAACTGAAATTTTCCCAAAGCATTATTCTTTAAAGGAAACCGTTTAATTATTTGATCACATCCTTCTACATAAAAATCCAAGCATCTTAGTCTAAAAAAGGAAAATTGTTCTTTGGTAAGTGACGTGCTGAATATTGTTTGTATCACTTTCGCGCCAAAATACATATCCTCAATCTGCAGGTAATGTCTAGGATTTTTAAAATCTACGTCTGCCACTAAAATACCTTGAAGGTAATCCCTTTTTATGAAACAATCAAATGACGTTTTTATAATAGTGAGTATGTTTTTATATAGACATATTTTAGGGTGTTCAGATTGCATTTCCTTATTCAAGTTATTAAAAAAGCGTAGAACAAATTCTAAACATAACTTTGTAACAGGATCATTTAACGTTTTCAATATGTTATCTACAGACATGATATCATTGGTACTAGCGACATCGGTGAAATATAACTGTAGAGGTCCATACTGTTCTAACTGCGAAACAACGCTATGTACGGATAACCATCGGGTTCGACATGGGCGTAAAATTTTATGGATTTTTGTATTACAAAATACTTGAAACTCGGTATATTCGCTAATTCGTTTGGGACTATGAGCAAAGTAATTATAGATATCTCTTGTGAGCTCTATATACGGAGGTAGCTTTTCACATGCATAAGAAGCGCACAAATGGAAGAAGTGACATACATTTCATTACAAAAAGCTATGGAATGTCATTTTGCAATGAAGTCATTACTGAGCGATGCTGTCCTGCCATAACGTTTGCCCCGTCAGATGCAAAACCGACCAGATTTCTTTTATACGAAATTTCGTGTTTTTCCAAAAAAGTGACAATATGGTTATATACCGTTTGACTGAAATAAAAGTAGATATAGGGAAACACAGACACGCACACATGTGTATGCAAACATGAAATGGAGGGGTACGACAATAGGGGAGTACAGATGAGTTCATATCGGGACACCGCACGATACAGTGGGGACACCGGGTACCGAGGCTTCAGTGCAAAACGTTGAAAGCTAGTATGCAGACGTTTGCTTTAAGGAATTGCTCCGCTATGTACGGCTTTTGTATAATATTTTGGTAATTTATGTATAATGTATTGACATTGAACTGAAACAAAACTCTATAAAAATTGTAACTAAAATAAAATTCTTATAAAAAATTAAATAAAATTCTCACATTTAAAACGAAACAAAATATTATACTTAATGAACTATACAAAATTTAATGTTGTAGATGTTCAAATGTCTGTCGCTCTTGCATCAAGCAGTACCCTAAACGATTATAAAACCCATTTCGTACATTCGATAGCATTTCAGGAGTAATCATTTGTATGGCGTTAAGAATTTGTTCTCTTAAGCCATCCAAATCAATCGCTCTATTTCCTTCAGCGGTATAGATTTTCGACTTCACGTGTCCCCACAAAAAAAAGTCACAGGGTGTTAAATCCGGGGAACGTGGAGGCCAACAAATGTCTGCATCCCGACCACCAATACGTCTTCCCGGAAAAATGCCGTTGAGATATTCCCCGGCAAGCCGGCAGTTGTGAGCGGGGCAGCCATCTTGCTGGAACCAAACATCATCGAATCTAACACCTGGTATTGTTCGACTTGCAGGAATTACCTGATTTTGCAAGAGATCGAGATACTTTTCTCCATTTAGCGTGCCATTAATAAAGAATGGTCCTACAATATTATCCCCCAAAATACCAGCCCAAACATTCAGTTTTTGCGGGTATTGTGTGTGAGCGTTGAAGGTTAGGTGAGGATTTTCCTTAGCCCAACAACGGGCTACAGATGGGTTATGTCGACCGTGTAATGGAAATGTCGATTCATCAGTAAATATAATGTTACTAATAAACCGATCATTCCTGTTAGCGATTTCCATTACACGTTCACAAAACTCCATCCGACGCCAGTAATCATCGGGAAATAGTGTATTTGACCTATGAAGTTTATATGACCTGTAGCCATACTTCTTCAAAGTTTTCAAAACCATTTCTTTACTAATATCAAACTTAACGGCAATTAGCCGACAGCTTAATGAAGAATCTTCTTCGACACTTGCACAAATAAGAAATTCCTGCGCCTCTTGTTCTTCTGTGACGTTACGGTGTCTTTTAGTATGCAGTGAATTAACACAACCTTCTGTACGAAATTGTTTCACAATCTTATGGATAGCTGGCACAGAGAAAGGTGGACGATTTTCATACGCCGCAACAAATAAATTTTGCACGTCTTTGTACGAATTATCCTTCGCATACCATAACACAATCTGTATTTTTCCCTCGACAGTTAAGGGCATTTTATTTTAATATTTGCGAGTTTGCTCAGACACAATGTAAGTTCACGCTCTAAAGATACGGAACGAATGCCATGCGCGCATGGTGTCCGCGCTCTCGGTCTCCCCACACCACCGGTCTTATGGTGGTGTGGGTAAACCGAGAGCCACATTCTTGAACTGTTGTATACATACATACATAGGTAAATGTTTATGTGTGTGTATTTGAAGATGCATATTAACTTTTAAATACGACAATCTGTACCTATAAGTACCATTCGCATCGGCTGCTTTAATTTCAATGAAAGCTAAAAAATTATCACAAATGGTGTTATTGTTATTTATTCTTACGCATATACAAAGATGTTTAATATTGCTCATATCAGTCGACTCATCAACAATAAGGGAAAATTTGTTCGTCCGGAGATTATCGCATAATACTTGCATATTTTCGTATCCCAGTACATTTTTAACTGTTGCAGTGGTTTTCCTTCTTGCACAGGCTAGTCTTTGGGAAGGAAAATGAGAAACAGTTTTTCGTTAAGAATAATAATATTAGTAAAAATAGTAACACCCAAAGTAACTGCTTATCTGTTTATAGGTAGCTAACATCCGTCAGATTGGTTATTCTAATTTATCTATTTGTTGTGAAGATAAGCCATTTAAGAATTGAAATATTTCGATAGAATTCCATAGTACTTCGGTAGATCAGTAGATTATACCTAAATTCGGTAGATCTACCGAAAAATCGGTAGGGTTACCATCATTGTAGACAACCGAATGATATGCAACTTAACTATATAGGCTTGCTTGAAGTCTCGCTGATGCATAAGCAACCTTAGTTACGTTCGCCTATTTTGCCTTTCAGATAGACATAAAAGGTAATTGTATTTACAAATATGTTGGTTATATGGTATTTCTTTCATTTCCTGTGAGATACAGTCTATATTTGTATAATAAGCTCGTTTTTATTTCTTAAAAGACTGAGATGTATTGCTTTTAGGAAAATTATAATATTTAACCTCAAAATTCAATGTAATATTATATGGTATGTAAAAATCTATTTTTCCATTTACGTAGTATTCTTAAATATATGTACCTATATCTTTTGAACTCATTGTAAAAGTTTTATTTCATTTCATTTGTAAATGGCATTCATACTCCAGATTGAGTGCAAATTATGATAATCAAGACGATATAAGGAACGACCAAAGTGCAAATTTATATGCTTAACATAGATTAAAACAAAAATCTAGTTAAAAACTAGTCTTTTGAAAGAGTACATTTTGACGTTAAATTTTTTTAAATTGATGGATACGTTTTGAAGATTTTTTAAAAATCTTTTGGTTAGTTTAGTTTTTTTGTTTAGGCTTAAATATCTATTACTTAAACACACATTAACTGTTTAAAATATTTTATTTTTGCTTTCAAAGTTATTTAAGAATTTAAATACTCTTTAGCAAAAAATTTCAATCCAATAATTGTGTCAACATTTTCAAAAACATCTCCTGGAAGAACATAGTGGGAAGGAGCTTCATCTTGTTGAAAATGTAATTCGTCCTCATCAAATAGGGTATTCTCTATGCAGTTAATTTTCGATATCTTCATTAATTAGTGGAATGGTAATATTTTCCAACTTACCCAAATTTAGATTTCCATTAAAAAACAACGGAACAATCACTTGCTCCCCCTAGATGCCTACTCATACATTAACTTTTTCAGGGTACTGGGTGTGTCCATCTAAAGACAGATGAGGGTTATCGTTACTCCAATATTTCCTTTCCTTTCGTTAAATGTTGCGACAGTTGAATTCTTAAATAACTTTGAAAACAAAAATGAAACATTTTAAGCAATTAAAGTGTGTTTGAGTAATAGATATTTAAGCCTAAAACAAAAAACAAAAAATTAAACAAACCAACAGATTTTTTAAAAAATCTTCAAAACAAATCGATCAATTTTAAAAAATTTAACGCCAAAATGTACTGTTTCTAAAGACCTTTAAAATACTCCTTTCTATTTAAGATTTTTAAGGGGATAGCTCCCGGGGCCAAGGGTTTAAAGTGGATGTGTCAATTTGTACATCAAGAAATTGCCCGACGATAATACTTCTTACGTGTTTCAGGGAATTTTTCGTAGATTTCCAGAAATTTAGGGTGGAAAGTTTTGAAATGAACACCCTGCATACATAAAAGCCTACCTTCATAATACACATATTCACATATAACACATAAATTGCTCGTAGAGAGCTGGTCGCCGGTTCTTGAATCCGATGCGTGAAATTTGTAGCGCAACCAGATAAGGCAGTATGTAATGGTGGAAACTAACAACTACCAAATGAAACACAAACAAAAGGCGGATGAACAGCAAAGTGTAATTCTAGACACTCATGTACACGAGAGTTTTGAGCATGGACTTGAGAGCGCTATGAAGCAGGAGAAGAACAAAAATAACACGGAAAAACCAACTTTAACCACATGCGATTTACTCAACAAAAACTCACCGAGAATTTATCATCTCTAAATGACCACAATTAAATGTACTTTCATCCAGCGAATGATAACTAATGACCAATGCATTTCCTATCCAATTCATGTAAAATATTAAGCAGTGCAGTTTCATCCTTGAATTTTCAAGCCAATTTTCCAATGCAAAATTTAATAGGGCACAGCTCAAGACTAGGGAGACAAACATTTTACATTACATTATTAAGTTTGTCCTAGTATCTTTCATTTGAAGATCTAAAAGTGAACTATGAATATTGACATTATGATAATTAAGGCGGAGAGATATGCGGAAGTTTTTATCGAGAATGATATAAATTAATGAAAGTATTGTTATCGATAGAGACATGTCTAAAAATTATATTAATCGAAATATGTTTTGTCAAATATTAGTATTAACTATAAATGTATTGAATGAAAAGAACTCGATTTTAACGTTTTTTATTTCGTCAAAGTTGGCGTATTAAATAGGAAAATAAATATATGTTCTCTATTTGAATATATCTGAACGACCACGTCCACCTACGTGCATTGCACGCGCACAAAGTACATTTATGTATCTAACGGCTGGAAATAATGAATTTACAAATTGCTCCGTTTCTAAACTAAAATTTATAACAACACGGCCTTTATTACAAAACTACCTTTTGTAGAGGAAATAAATTACGTGGCAGTTCAAATTTAGGAGCATATGCTTGCTGTTGCACGTGATCGCTTTGCAGACTGCAATTTCATTTGAAACAAACCTGAACACGTGCAACGCTTACAAGGCAAAATTATTCGGGCGCATATGTTGATATCATGGTACCTTGTGCATAATATCGAAATCGATATGCAGATGAAAAACAAATATTCGTAACTCATTTAGTTTCTCGTCGAAATAACAAACTGAAATACCATATGCATCGATTACGAAGGGATTTATAAGTTTTCTATATATTTGTATATGACAAAATATGCCAAAATTAATCTACACATGTATAACATTTGTTTTCTTTCTTGCTTTAAAAAAAATGAGGTGTAGCCACCACACGGTTCTCTTATACGTTGTTTTAACTTAAGTTTTAAATACCACGCGATCATTTAAATTCTAAATTATAGCAGGCGGGATTTTTTTTATTAGGTTGTCCAGAATGTCAATTATTGATTAATTAACATTTTGAAACGTCACTTTGACAATTCAAATTGTAAATTAGTACTTATATACCAACTTAATTTAAATTTCACAGCCTGCTCTAATTTAGAATTTAAATGATCGAGCGGTACTTCTATATTCTTAAAAAAATAAACCTGTAATAATAATAATAAATAAGTGTATTACTTCAAATTCAAATTTTAAGTATTTTTTATACAAAAATTATTCAAAATCCTATTCCAAATAGTTCTATTGTCTTAATAAATATCTATAGAAGGCATACTTTGCGAGATATTCGAAAAAAAGTGATACTCGCTAAGAGTCAAAGTGTTACTCGCGTTTCGAATTTTGATATTTCATTTATACAAAAAATATTTTAAATCCAGCTCTAAATACTTCTGTAGTGATAAATATATATAGAATGCATAAATTACGACGGATTAGTAAAATATTGCTATTCGATAAGAGTAAAAGTGTTACTTCCTGTCCGAATTTTGAATTTTTTTTTACAAAAGGTATTGAAAATCAAGCTTTAAATAATTTTATACTCATAATGTACCTGTCTAGAAAGCATCATGATTTGCGAGATATTATCAAAAAACTGATTTTTGACAAAAGACTTACGATAAAAATTTTGAATACATTTGAATTCTTTATGCATTTGTTTAAACTTAGTAGTTGGCAAAATATTAGTAAACCTCGATTTTTTCGCTGACATAAACTACTACATCCGGTCTACCGATTTTAATAAAATTTTAAACTGATAGCTATAGTCTTCATATACTACGTATAAGAAAGTAAATCAAATAAAATTGTATACAACTTAGGTTTAAGAACTTCTTTACAAGCAAGGTATGCGTAGTAATTTGGATATTGGCAGTTAATTAACAATTAAGTTTTTTCTTTATTAAGTATTTCCAATTTTACTTTGTTTTATAAGCCTAATAACAATAAAAAAAAAAAAATTGGATTCACTAATATTTATTCTATCCTAGGAGAACGGTAAACCTGTCAGTGTTTATTTGTGAATAAAATTAATATTATCTTGGAGTAGGCCAACATGCTTACAAGAGAATATTTCAAATTTCAATATTTCCTGACGTTTAGTTAGACAGCTACAGTTGCTTAAAGGAGACATGTTTAGCGAATGCGGTAAAATGGATAAAATCGCTATTCGTGGTGCAATTCAGTCCTTGTTTTTTAAGAAGATGAACATTTGTCAGATTTTGATCAATATGCAGAAAATTTAACGACTTACTACATAGTAGCACCAACATCCTATCCTAAAAATCCGACCGTTAAGTTATTGTTATAATATAAACAAAATGGCAGAAGTACTGACAAATGATGACTTACTTGAATATTTCAACACAAATATAATTTACAACTGGGTTGCCATTACATTTCCAAAGGATATATTGATGGTGATGTTTAATTATGTCAGCAATCTCTCTCTCTCTCTCTCTCTCTCTCTCTCTCTCTCTCTCTCTCTCTCTCTCTCTCTCTCTCTCTCTCTCTCTCTCTCCCTCTCTCTCTCTCTCTCTCCCTCTCTCCCTCTCTCTCTCTCTCTCCCTCTCTCCCTCTCTCTCTCTCTCTCTCTAACACCTTTTGTATAAAAAAAATTTCAAAATTCGGACCGGAAGTAATACTTTTACTCTTATCGAATAGCGATTTCTTGCAAATATGTCGTAAATTATGCATTCTATAT